>JAHQIW010000775.1:0-72004 GCA_019055375.1 Parelaphostrongylus tenuis | reverse complement strand
GGCCATAAACGGCCACAATATACAGATGTTCTCAAGCGACTCAATCCGACTCCGAGTCTCTATGACGCGATGATCGCCGCTGCCGCTTTCGTCTTGCCGACTCAGGAGTTTGAGGATTCTAAAAATCAGTATATAATCATCACAAAAATTCACGTCGAATTACGTATAACGCCCAATGCAATTAGATATTGTAGAAAGATACCGGACAAGAAGGAAGTCCTGCCATAAACTTCGTGCCACCTATACGCTCAAGTGGCTTTTGTGCCACAGCAGTGCCCGTTTGATGTGGTGGTGACGTTGGTGGCCCCAGTCTCGAAGTATTTTGTGTCTCGTGTGGTGCCCATGGTTGTGGGGCTGCCATAAACGGCACCTGTCCTACTCCAGCGCGATAGAAATGTTGTTGGAGGCCTACAATTCATAGATCAGCAGAAAAGGTCTCGATACAAAGAAATTAGGCCGCATAGCACTACGATCTTGATTGTGCACTGCTACTAACCGTGTGTTGCAATGTGAGATCCGTAGTACTGCTCTCCTACTGTTTGCATGTAAGGTACTGCAGGATTACCCTGATGAAAACCTGCAAGAAAATGCGGAAAAATCGATCCTAGCTAGTGCCTAGTGTTGAACGACAAATTCACTCTTTATGCTTCCAATTATTTGCTTTAGGACAGGACCCTTTCTCCGACATAGATAAAAGGAGCAGAACATGATTGCTGGACGAATTTGCTAAGCATCATTCATCCAACGGCCATTTGCTTGCCATGTATGAAGAGTAACAAGGAATATAATGATGACTAGGTAATGTAACGATAGTAGCAGTCTTGCAAAGATGGGACATTCCTGACTGTGCAACTCATGTACGACACGTACTGCACTGGGATAGATAAGAAATCTCGAGCTCATCAAAAGCACAGTAAGGTGATAATCTTCAAAAGCATGAGCATACCACATGGGAGATTGTTCCACGGAAACTTGGCATAACTGGTTGATGGCTGCATATTCGGATCGGTCGCTGGTCCTGACGATGGTGAGCAGGATGGTGGGACTGCTGTGTTTGCGACTAAATTGGATACTTCTCATTTCAGCATATGGATGTAGTGATGGTGTTGGAGGACGTGAAGGATATCTTAAATTGGAAAGGTTACTAAGCATAGCTATGCTATATTCACATCACCGGCTAGAAGGTGTAACAACCAAACCTTGATACACCAAAGTTAGATGAGAGCGAAGTCGAATCACAGGTCGAACTGCTAGGGCCAGGCTGAAGTGTAACACATTGATGTGATTTAAAAACGAAGCACATTGGCCACTTGAGACCAACTTGAGAACATTCGAAGAAAACTTATAAAAATCTACTGTTTCCATAAGTCCACACATCGCACTTAGAAAATCAACTTTGGTAAGTTGCCAGTCAAAATCATTTTCAAAAGACCTCAGCACTTGCCTGTTCGCATTTGCATCGCACTAAATATTGGATATTGAGGCTCAGACTCATTTAACGCAATCAGCAAGTTCATGACAGAACATAAACGATTATCAGGTATTTGCCGAGAACTTGGAAATAAGATTGACACACCGATTTTGCTCAAACATATTATCATTACAAATCACATAGGAATCACCGCGTTCTTGGGGTATCGATGAATTAACGCGATTGAGGTTGAAAGCTCGCATCAAAGTAATGTATATGTAAGCTACGTGGGAGAAATAAAGCTAAACAAAGGCTCCACGGCAAACCATGAAATCAAGGAGCTTTGCTAAGTCGTTCAATGTTACTTCGGGTTTAGGGTAGCAGATTTCTATACTAGTGTTTGGACGAAAAAGGCTGAAAAGCTACTTCTGAGAGGATCAGTAGACGTGACGACGGTTTTAAAATTTCAGTCCAAAACTATTGGCTTTGGTGAAAGAAACTGTTATATAATCTAAAAGTGTTACCCATTTACGAGTGGTATGCTGCTGAGCTCCGCTTCCTTCAAGCACTATATTCTCGTAATCTCTCCACCGGGATGACTGAGCAGGAGATGCGCAGTGAGATGTCTTCAAACCTATGAAAGGAAGTGTTTTGATGAAATTCCATAAATTTCCACAAACCAAGCACAGTGAAATCAACGAATACCCAACAACTCGTTATTTCACTCACCTTCCTGATGTCTCCTTTCTGTCTCTTCAAAAACATTTCTTTTGGCAAGAGAGATTGCTGGTCTACTGGTATGTATTCCTGCCTTGCTCTAGCATAAAGTGGCCTGTAAATATGTGCTTTGTTTTCCGAATGTCCTTGAAATAAACCAAGCGGCCACTACGATGGCGTCTTATGAGAATTCGAAGTCACATTCGTCAGCAGTAAAGAGTGGCAGAGAGGAGTGAGGCAGGCAGTGATCCCAAGCTGTAGGTTACAGTCGCAGAGGTGGAGGTGGAACCAGCTCTCACACTGGCGGTGAGAGTGGCAGAGAAGGTGGGGCAGACAGTCCACCTCTGCCGCTTAGACAAGCAAATTTCGGTCAGTGGAAGTCAACGAGTTAACGCAATTCAAAACCTATCGCAACTTAGTCAGGTCATGATTCTATCTAGTCAGATACTAAACTGCCAACTATATCTCAACTGCATAAGCCACGACCTCGTATAGTTTATGAGATTTTGGAACAGCGTGAGAGACCATCATCAATGTGACAAATGCATTAGTAGTTCACGTGATGTCTGTAAGACTGGTTTGCGCTTGGACAACTTAGTGGAAGGCTGTAAAAGCGGTGAGTGTTTCAAAATATTTTTACTTTATGAGATTCCATTTTGGAATCAGTGATTTTCCAGTGAAATAATCAAAGTGATTTGTTGATTAGTGGAGGATATTCCGACTTTGAACAAGGCGAAATCGCCAAAATGCCAGTTTCAGAGCAATGCATTACAACGACCTCATGTTTGGCTAAAAAAAGAGGGAAATAGTGCACTTCTGGCACTTCGGTAAATTCAAACCATTTCTTCAAGAGCCGTTTCTTTCAAAATGACCGCACAGTAATCTGAACTTACTCATTCAATTCTTCATCATCGCCTGAAATGACAATCCGCGGCGTGCCATCATTATATGTGGGCGGTGACCGCATGAATTCTGTGTTCCAATCTGAATCGACCTATCCAATATGCCAAAAAAAAGACAACGAATCTCATGACTGCTATTGTAGTTTAAACAAAGGATATCTCTGTACTGCGAACACTAAAAGACATTTGGATATCTTGGTCCCCGCAACTAATTATAGAAGGGTAGGGTGTGGTGCTGTAGTTTACGGTTCTCTGAAATACAAGTGATGTCGATGGCTCGACCACACGCACTCGGATCACAAATCCTCTCATCACGTTAAGGTCGGAAGAATGGTATTAGAATATCTAGCTGCACCGAGTTGACATATCGCTAGGCAACCATAATTCAGTCTGTAGGCTAGATATCCATCCAAAAAACTCTGAACAGTTTTTAGTGAAGTCGAATACGCGGAGTAATCTTCAGGAACTAATCAGCTAGAACGCACTACTCTGCAATTATGCCTGAGAGCAGTTAAAGCACAACAACTTATGAACGAATACTATGTGGAAGGAAAATTATCACAGCCCGCTACATTATTTTAGTCAACAATAAAGGCAGAACGTCTAAGCAACTTGAGCAACACAAACGCCATAGCGGACCTTTGAGATGACTTTAGATGTCAGTTTTTCCTATTACTCGCCCACTCACCGTCTGCTTCGCTCTCTAGTGCTGGTAACATAACACTTTTGCCAAAGTGTTTGACTTTTTCCGCTACGAGTACAGGGATTGCGTGCTGCTCCACGAAGGCGAAGAAGCCCATATCACGTTGAGCAGTTTCTTGTGACCACTCCTGTCTAATCGCGATGCACTTCTAAAAGTGCCCTTTATGGAAACCTCAGATTCAGTGCAAAGTGATAAACGTACGCTTTTTCTTCCATCTTTTCTGCAACGGCACGTTGTTGTCAAGCCCAAATGGTAAAAATATTGATTGCATCTCGTGCAGTGGTAATTCAGATTATCTTTCAGGCTGCTGAAATGTGTAGATTGTAATTCAGACGCTGCATGATTAAGTTTTTCTGCCAGAAATCATGGATTAGGGTCCAACACAAGTGATGCGGAAATTTGAGCACGCTAAGATAATGACATAAAAAACATCCCACGGCAAATCACACCACAGCTACGGTACATTTTCTATAAAGTGGATCTGAAACAGAGTAATCAAAACAATACTAGACTCAATGTTTTTAGAAAGTCGGCTAAGAATAAGCTCATTGACGGAGCCACCATTATTTCGATATCAGAGCTGTGCCGATGTGGTAACTATCTTTCTTACGTGGAGGCTTTCATTGAGTATGGTATCGGCTTACGGCAACTTAGAAGGTCATTTCGAGGATTAGCAGAAGAAAGATCTTGCCAGGGAAGAAAACTATTAACTAAGTCAGAATAAATCTCTATTGAGCACTACAAGATTTCGTGCGAACGTAGACTTTAAGCCAATAATTGGCTTCACAGTAAAGTTTCCCACATCCACGTTCTGAGCTGAAAATGAGAGAAGTGCGCAGTAATTCCGCTCTAACATAAGCGATCAGGAGATTGATAGATGAATCGCAGCAATCTCAAGCCAGACCTAGCGAAGAAGGCCAGATGTGATGGGTTCTCAAATAATTCTTTCCGCACTATTATTTTATTTAGCTTTTTTTATTCAAATTGGATTATTACCAAAGGCTGTAGTATGTTTGAGAGTGCTGTAATAACACAGGGAGACGATCGTAGCATCAACTCTGCATCTATATTGCCACTACAGCAACGTGCTCAATGGACATGCATGGTTGCAAGATATGCTTTCGCTTCTCAAGATTGGCGTGTTATTCTGAGACCTAGTCACCAGCAAGCACACAATCAAGGCCAACGTCTACGGTGAACAACGCCGGATGTTTGCTGTAGCAGTATGAGAGAAGCGTCCGCTACGACTTCGTGACGTTCTCCACCAAGATAACTCTCGATCTCACACTGCGAAATCGAGGCGTCGCATTTTGGCTGAACTGAGCTGGACCACTTTGGCACATCCACTATATAGCCTTGATAATGCTCTAGTGGATTATCAAATCTTTCGCGCTTTGAAGCAGTATCCGAGGTTGAAAAAAACTACCCGAAAATGGTTGCGTTTCAATTATTGAAATTACAATTATACTTTGAGTGGTTTATAGTGAACTATATAAAAGCTGAATTGACGTAGATGCGGAAGTGCGAGGAACAAGCTATGAGACAATCCCATGATTCATTTCCTTGCGCCATTTCTCATTGTATCACACTTTCGCTGAATTGTTTAGAATTATTACACTTTCTATTCGTTAAATTCTATTTCGCACTTTGATTACAATGGCAAGTGAAAGCTCCAAAAAGCGATTCACTAAGTAACATTTTTTCCTAAATAGAAAGTTGCGAGAGGATGGTATTTCGCGAACTCGCCGCTCTGTGAGCCTGACAATGTACTATAGCAATCATATTCAACTATACTTATAATTCCCATATTTGATAATAATAAGGTAAAAAATCACTTCAGAAATCCACGTAATGTACAAAATTCGCTGATAAGCAGCTTATATAGGAGATGCCGCCGCTGCACTGTTCACACAACATGAAAGTCGAACCGCAACTTATATCTTAGACGGCAACAAATTTATGAACAGATCTTATTTGTTGGATAGAAACGTTTCATAGAACTGTCAGTAAGCATTCGAGATCATGAATTTCTGGCTAAAGCGTAGCCAGTTTATTGGACACCATTTTATGTCGCTGTGAAATCCGAAATGATATTATATTTCACACAAAAACTTGCTTTTTTTTCTCGTCTATATTTCGCTGTACAAAACTCCTTCCACAGACTGCTAGTACTCATTCGGCAGCACAAGCTTCCAAAAACTCAATGCTTGCTTTTTGAAAAGCTCTTTCGATAGCGCTGCGGGAGGATAAAAAGATTTGTGCTCTAAGCCTTGCCGGATAGAGCGCTGTCTTTACACTGTGATCATTTAATGTCGTGAGTTTCAATGATTCCAACGTTGAGCTTATTTTGTGGAAATACCATTTAGTAGAGAAAATCGATCGAGCTTCAAATTTTCGACGACCTTACTTATTGGCTAAATCACGGAGAGGAAGGCGAGGCAAAGACGAAGCGATCGATCGCGTTTGAAATATTGTTACTCAATCGGGCATCTTTTTTCCGCATAGACAGAATCTTCAGACAAAAACGTATGATCCTATTACTACGGAGAATTCTCCACAATCTGTTGAGCTTCTCGTGCCTACGGTGAATTACAGGAGTGATAAGAATGAAGGAGAAGGGAAAGTGTAAAAGATTTTATTCTGGATCTTACTGCGCTATAAGAGAGTCTTTTAAGAAACCGGCGACGTGAAAATGTAGCGAGAGATTTAAGCTTTGATTATTAACACTTCTATGAAACGTTTCTGTGCAGCGAATGAGATCGGTTTATGAGTTTCCCGCCGCCTTACATACAAGCTCTAGTGAACTTTACTCAAACCAGAAAACCAATCCCAGAAAGGTATGTCATATCACATGTTATGTTAGATATTCTCCTTCTATTCAATACTAAAATTTTGTTGTTGATTGGAAAAGCCTCAAATGTTTCCGCGCCAATGCAATTGAATTGTACACGAAAATTTTCATTACCACCACATATTCGTCAATGCTACGTCTTTTTGATTTACTTGCATTCAAAGTACTAGTTCTACAAAATTTTAGTTTCCATCTAATAGTTAAAAGGCAACAATTCTATCACTCACGATACTTATTTAGTGTAATATAAATAGTGATTTCGAAGCTATTTTCTTATTGTGTTTGCCTTACTACAATTCGCTATAGGATCTATTCTTCCTTTCCATCCTAAAATCGGTGGCTGATGTTTCTTAGCCATATATGATGGTTAATCTTGTTCTCTTTTGGTGAAATACCTGTTGTTTGGTTCATGTTTCAGAAAGTTCTTCTTTCATATGTAAGAGAAGAGCAGAACGGTAGTGCACTAAAAGTTAAGCTTACCTTTTAACACAATTTCTTGATTTAGTCACTTTCAGAAAGTTGTATTTGAATGAACATAAATTGATTCTCTTTACGTTTTCCTCCTTCCAAATATATATACTGACTAATCATTCAACAGTTCAAAACATTTGCCCATCTCTTCCTGTGTAGAGCACATCACAAAACAATTACAATGTAAAATTATGAGAGCTCTTTCATTTTTACTGTTTTCTAGCAGCGTTATAATGTTGATAATTACAAATCGTAGAATATTGATGGGATGCGAAATATTTGCCCAGACCCGCGTTTCACCTACACTGGAGGCGCGTGCTACCACTGTTCAGTGCTAATACGAGCTTACAAAACCAAACCTCATAAAGGCTGGTAGCCGACACCAACAGTGGTTCATTTCGTAGAAAGAGTGGCAGCAGAACGATGACTGGTGGCGCACTAATAGCATGGCCCCTGGTAAAGGTGAAATGAGGCCAAACTCATTCTTGACGTTGACTGCTTGCAAAACCAATCATTTGGGTGTCGACAGCAGAGTAATGAATGACAACTCAGTAGGCTTTCACCATGCGTATGGAAGGAGAGGCAGGACATCTAAGAACTGAACAGCGCCTATATTTCCTCAAAAAAGTCATAAGCTATCGAGTCATTGAGCCAAATATCTTTAATTTCTCCTCAATCCATGAATGGTCCATGAATGGATCGCATAATGGCATCAGACGAAACGTTTGTGCAGGCGGCCATAACATCGAATGACTCCATCGTATAAATGTGGTTTGTTTGCACATGATTTAATAGCAGAGAAATCTTGGCCTTAGTACAGTGGGTCAGTACATCATTTAAGGATTGCGAAAATGAGGATTAGAAATTATGCTAATCCATATATCGGCCTGCCTGAATCATTGAGCACAAATTTGATTGCTACCGTACCGACCTGGTGATGAACAGCATGATTATTTCGTGTATTGTTTCGACGGCTGCATAAGATCTTTGCCTTTTTCACGAATGGCGTTTGACGCACATTGGGCAAATCTCGTTGCAATACCAGGGTGACCCAAAAGAAGTGTGCTGCGTAGGAGCGTTTGTTAACTGAATACAGAAGTGCTGGGAGGAGGTCGAACCACAGTGGATTCCACTGGAATTCCTAACGCTCTGCGTCACTGACCACTCGGTCGCACACTTCCTCCTAGCTTCCATACACTTGTGAATGTAAAGAACAATAGCACAATTTCAAATTGAATTGGAGGTAAATCATAAAAAAATGATAAGGCGAAGTAGAAAGCAATGGAATACCCTCTGATCTCGGCATAATGCAAGGCAAGATGCTCCTTCAGACTGCTCATCGAAAATGTTGCTTCTGAGCAACGACACTCATCCACACCACATCGGTAGCGGAGCTTTTTGCCCTGTGGTATCAAAACCTGCAACGAACTGGATGCCGATGGCTTTGCTGCGATGCAAAATAAGCAACCAACCTTCTCCATTCTTGACAGAGTACAAGATGATCTCATCGCAAGAATTCGCTCCAGCTGTAATATATCTTATCTTTGGCCATTATTCAACAGATAACCCAAATCGCGTAGTTTTATCATACCTCCGACTTGACAACTATCAAAATAGACAGCAGCGATAACACAAAGCATGAAGAAAACGTAAAGACGTACAGTTAGTATTTGAAGAGCTAATAATAAATATCATGAAAAAATCAAAGTATTCGATTGGCAGAAGATGATGTAAAGAAGAGACCTTGTGGCACTTAGAATGTGTGAATACTTGAAGTGCAAATTTTCGTTTCACTCAGGAGAACACAAATGAATTTACAATTTTGTAAAGGAAATGACCTCACGAAGAGATCAAGAGCAGTTGGCTTCCATTTGATGAAGTCGATAATAAAACATTCTAGAGAAGAAATTTAGTAATAGATAGAAGAAATCAGCAATCTAGTTTGAAAAACAGTTCTAATAGAATGATGATCATCGCTTCCATCTTTTTTTCTTCTACACTTTTGATTGACACATCTGATAACTAGATGGTAAAAAGTAGAAAATCCTGGACTCTAGAAATCAGTCCCGAAGAAAATCTTGAGTAGAGCAAGTATTGAGGCTTCTGCCAAAGTAACATAATTTTGTGAAAAATGCCTATAACAGAAGCATATAGTGCATATGGCAGTAATAGCATACACACCCAAAGGTTACCAAACGATACCAAAATCGCGTTTTGGTAATTTCTCAAAAGCTCAAATCAAGTTAACTTGAATGGTGTATTTTATTTCTCAAATGGCTCGCTTCTGGCACTGGAACAGTAGAAATGAAATCTTGTTCATTCTCAAGCATTTCTCGCCAGACAGAATTTTTTTATAATCAGATTCTAATCCTTAGACAGAGCGAATCTAGCAAATTCATAACATATTCAATTTTGAAAAGGACTTTTAGAACGCTGTAATACTGAAAAGCAGATTTTGTTTCACACACTCGTGTCACTCCTGTTTCCCGCACTTCTTCAGAAACAAGGAATAGTCCTCAAATTTTTCGAATGGTTTTAAAATTTTTCGATAGCTCAAATCTAGACGATTTCAACACTGTCATCTGCGCTTTAAAGAAAATATTTAAGTCACTGTTACGGACAAAATAAAATTATGTTACATACTCGCGACGTTTCTGTGCATCTTTCGCTATGGAGAACCTTTGCATTGTACTTGAAGTAATTATTCGATAGTCTAAATTCTGCCGATTCCGTGATGTACTTGTTTCTGCAAATGGACTTCTTGGTAAGGTGTAGAAGGTGAAAGGGAAAATTAAGTGCAGCCACTGCAACAATGACACCGACCAGCACGCAATGTTGGCATGTGTATGGGATTTCCCAACATTGGCACTAGGTCAACGAGCAGTCTCAACATTCGCCACATTGAGCAAACCATTGCACCATTGCAGCCTTCTGCTTTGCACCGAGTTCACTTAATCATGAGCATTTTCGCTTCGCCAACCACCGAAAAAGAAGTTGTCGTGTTCCTACAAAAAAATACGATGTATTCATTTCAAAGGTCTGCACAAAAAAGGGCATCTGTCCACAAACTATTGGTCATGTCACAATCACAGCTGTCGCAACAGGATCAATGATAGAGTCGAAACTGTTCTAAGATTACTCGTCTTCCTTTCGTCACTGCTTCTCGTTTCTTCCACACTTGAACTAAAGAGTCAACGTCGATTAAATAGTGTAAGAAAGATTTCGGCATAAACCACAACACAATTGTGGACTAGAATAACTATTTTTTCGAATCACTCCTGGATGCCATCAAAGTTTTCTGGCCTCTTGAAGAGTGATCTTTATTGTAGTGTGAGGTCAATCGTGAAACGCAATAAATTATTTTCAACAATTTTTCTTTCAAAAGAAGCTAATGAACGAGTAGAGAAAATGTTGAAGTATCAGAGATAATCTCAATAGTCATAAGAAAAATCCGGATGTGATTCGTGTGGTCACGGAGTGCGAAACCCAATTTTCTTTAAACTGTTGCAGGGCTCTAAGAAATACTTTCCAAAAACCAGTGTAGCTTTGAAATCGTTGTGATTTTATCTAAAAATTGATACCTGATTTTGTCCAGCGAGAAACACCCGAATGTGAGACAAAACTTCATTTCGACCGTTGCAGCGCCAAAACAAGCCATTTGAGAAATTGATGCATTATTAAAGTTTGCTTGAATTTGATCTATCGAATGACCACTAGAACGTTTTATCAAAGCAGTAAATACGTTTTTTACCGAAAGGCTTCAAACAGGGTGGAGTTAGCAAACATATACCCCAATGTCTTAACCATTCTGGGACGGCGGTAGAGATCTTAGATAACGGAAGGCCTGATATGTCATGAAAAGACAACATACTGATGCGGTGTAATGATCGGGTAGCGAACGCTCCTGTTCAGATGCTGCTGCACTCGGTGTTGATGTGCGTAATACAGTGCCTGTTACGAGGAGTAATTATATTTATCGTGTGAGAAAATAACCTAAAATGAACAATAATTACATGGTAATACATGAAATATACAAATAACGCTTAAACGGCACATTACGAGAAAAAGTAATCGATCGATGAACTGCCGTAGTTCGATCGATCATGACTGAAAATTCACAAGACGGACGTGTATGGCACGTCATTAACACAGGAAGATGAGTAATGAGTCAACAGAAGAAGTCACGAGAAGTACTGCTACTAGACTGAGTGTTTGAGAGCATCGACGAGGAGACGCGTGCCTGGAGAGCACACATGGTCGCCTCGGAAGACGAGATCCCGGATGGTTTGCAGGGTTGATAAGACGTGCATATTATAGAAGTCGAGACCGTGCCAGCATAGTATGGGCAAGACCGATATCAGAAGCCTGATACCTGTGCTCAGGGGGTGAGTCGCATAAGATCCTCGCTATACTGATCGATAATCACAAAACAAAGTGGTAAGCAAGCCTACGTTCTATGGTCATGTGTGTCTGAGTAGCCAGCAAGACATGATCTGTACTCGGGAGTACACTAGGTCACAGAAAACGTCAAATCGACTAACAAATAAACAATATGGAAAGAAGACACGACGAGGAAACGAGAGAGACAACCGACTACGTGCCAAGACCGGCCTAAAATGCCCGAGCGCCGCCAGCCGGCGGCCTGCCGCCTCGCATCTAACATATCGTATCCGCAACTTCCGCGCGGGACCCCATCGTCGCGCTCGCTCTCCACCCATTAATCTTACCTCAGCAGTCTATTGCGCTATGATGTCCTTCATTTGAGTAAAGCAAGAAAGAAGATAGCAACGAAAGCGCTGGAGCTGCAATATGTGGAGACTTTTATGAAAATCTCAAAAATCACATGAAATCATAATTTTATCGACATTCAGTCAATAGCAGTAAGTTATACAAGAAATGTCGCGACGTACACCTTTCGGTTTTGTTTTCCTGTACATTCGATCCTATGTTTAACCTCAAAATTGGTACCAGACAGGTCTCAGATTTGTCTGGGAGGATAAGCAGCACTCACTCGGTTCAGCGAGGGGCCTCCGCGAGTCATTGTAAAGGCCAGATATGCATTCAATCCCCTCAAACGAAGTTAAAAATTTAAGTCGAATGCATGGCGCATTCTTCAGGGATTGATCAACGCCGAGAGCTCTATCCTTTATCCTTTATGTCTAACGCCGCTTTACTTTATCACTGTATTTGACCTTTACAATTATTTTCTCTTTATTTCCGATTGCGCCAGTTGGCTGAGTTGATCAATCAATTGCGAAAACTCTGGAAAGAAGGGCGCTCTAGAGGTGACTATCTGGCGCCATACCTGAGCTCTTTAATGACGACATTTCAAATCGCAAGCGGTGGAGCACGGCATTCCTTATTTGATAAGGATTTCTTTCTTTATTTATAAAAACTTTCTTCAGTTTTTTTTGAGGATCCATGGTCTCCTATGCACTTTTTCATGTTCATTGTGCGCTTAAAACACTAGTGTGTAGGAAAAGCGCTCGTTCATAAACAGTCATACTATTGCTGGCATTCACACAGTTGCTACAATTTCTATAAAGGATGACCCTCAATATGTTTTCCATTCTCATTCCTTGCTTGTAATCCAAAGTTTTCAACCGTTTATTCTCTCTGTTGGCCTTCCTCAACCTGACATTGAAGTCTCTGACAACGAATTAGTAGTGAGAATTATCATTGAGAATACCTTCTTTCAGTTGATAATAGCACGCATTAGTTCACGTTCATCAGCTGAATCGGTCGGTGAATAACAGCTTATGATAAAGATTTTCCTACTGCGCACTACTTGAAGTCAAAGGATGGCTTGAGAGTTGTACGAATCGACAAGATGGCTGATGGACGGGTGAACGACGAAGCCTACCTCATCAAAATTTCATGGCGGAACCTTTTCTTTGCGAATCACGAGCGCCCCGTTGTTCAGTTGACCTATGCCGATCTTCCTCCATTGCGTTTTTTGTACAACAGTGACGTGGAATTTTGCGCGGCCTATGCTTTGAGAGATGCGTGAACGTCGAAGATAGTGGAGAGTATTCTAGCAGTACACGTGCAGAGTGAGAAACAATCTCCATGACGTTCGTTGACATGTTCAACAAATCCGGCTCCTGTGATAATCTGCGTATTGCGTGATTTTGTGGCCAGTCACCATTGTCCATCACCTGATACCACAAAGGAGCAGTTTGATCCTCCTTGGATCATGACTTGACCTTCTACGGACGACTTCATGTTTCCACGATGTTGATTCCAAAGATTTTCTTGGCGAAAAATCTTTTGGTGGGACTTCTCACTTGCTGATTTCGGTATGATGTTAAAGCCAAAACCATAGAGTAAGATTAGAGCTGAAAAAGTTTCCCGCCGCTCAAGGATGATGTACCATCAGAAACTCCACAATATTCTATTAACTAATTAGTATGATTTTCCTAGAGATCCAATGTACATCGACTGATTTTTGCCAGCTTAGCATACTATGAATTATCGTTGTACCTCTATGTGACGTTTTCTATACTGCTTCACTCCTTATAAGGGTGGAAGTGATTGCTAGTGGCAGTTAAATTTTGCTCGCCTTTCTGAAAGAAATTTCAAGTGGAAGTCTCGAGTTCTTCCTTACCTTGGTACAGTTAGCTTGCTGATGAACCCTTACCTGCTTAAGGAACTGTGACAGCGACACAAGCAAAGCAGTTAAGGAATTAGGCATCACTCTTCTTCCGTGTTTTTCCTTTAGGATTTCAGAGACTATTTGTTCTCCTGGAATTTGTATTTGGATTGAAATTTGAAGTGTAGGACTTTCCTATTTTTCCATTTAGTGTCACATCTGTCAATTAGAAATGTAGGGAAAAAAGGCGAAACGACGAACAACGTTCCATTAGAATCGTTTTTATTATTCAATCGCTAATTTCTTCTGTCTCTTACTGAACTTCTTTGCCAGAGTGCTTTCTTGTGACTTCATTCAATAGAAGCCAACTGCTCTCAGTCTCTTTATGAGGTCATTCATTTTTTAAAGACCATGGATTTAGTTCATTTGTGTTCTCCTGAGTCAAATGAATATAAGCGCGTTAAGTATTCACATATCCTTAGTGCCATGAATTTTTTCTTAACATTATCTTCTACAATCGTATACTTTGATTTTTTTTCATGGTAATTTTTACTAGCTCTTCAAATACTAACTTAATGTCTTTATGTTCCTTTGTCGTAGATCAAAGCTCTATGTTTTCATCGTAGTGAAGTCGGTGATGTGTTGTTAGTACGTGGTTTGGGCTTTTGATTGAATAGCACTTGAAGATAAGATATATTTTAGATCGAATAAAGCTTATCGCCTTAACGAAACATTCTTGACGTTGTCGAAGATGGAGGTTGGTTGTGTTTTGCACCACAGCAAAGCCTTTGATCATTCATTTCATTGCAGGTATTGATACCACAAGGTAAGGAGCTTCGTTATCGTTGTGCTGTGGCTGGCTGCAAATGGCTAGAAAAGCCTTACCTATGTGCATTATGGTGGAGCACCTGGCCTATCATTATGCGAAGATCAGAGGGTATGCCATCGATTTTTACTACATCTTATCATTCTTCTGTGATTCATCACCAGTTCAACTTGGAAATGTGCCGCTGTTCTTTACATTCACAAGTGTATGGAATCTAGCAGAAAGCTTGACCGAGGACTAGTGACGCACAGCGTCAAGAATCCGTCGTTGGTTCGAGATCCTCCCCAACACTTCTGCAGCCAGTTAACAAATGCTACTGCGGAACACCCTCGTTTAAGTCCATTGGGATAGCAACAAGATTTGCCCAATGTGCGTTCTCCGTCGTCCGTGAAGAAGACGAAGTTTCCATGCTGCAGTTGAGACAATATGCGGGAGGTGTGCCCTGTGACTCACCGTGGCAGAGCGGAAGCAATCAAATTACTGCTCAGTAATTTAGGCAGGCAAATGTGTAGGGTAGCATGGTTTCTGAGCCTGATTTTCCCAATCGTTGAAGAATGTGTTCGCCCACTTCACAGGCGTCAACATTTTCCTGGTAATTGATTGTGCGCAACTGAGCCGCATTTATGCAATGGAGTCATCGATGTTATTGCCGTCTACACATAGTTTCGACCGACACCATCATGCCATCCATTCACGAAAAAATTATTCAGTAGCCCATCGCATATGACTCTCTTCGGCAAGTTTAAGTCGAGAACGCGACGTTTTATCTATGAATTTCCTGATCGCTTATGTTAGTGAGGAATTATAGCTCACTTATGCAATTTTCCACCTCCGAACCTGGATATATTGATACTTTACTGTGAAACCCGTTATGACTTCAAATGTTCGTTCTCGCGGAATGTTGTGGGGCTCAACGGAAGATAAACAAAATTTAAACTATTTTTGTGCATTTGTGTCACTTGTCTTGAGAGATCGTACTTTGAAAGTGCATCTAAACTGAGCGCCTCTAGCGGAGGTCTATGTTAAGGAGAATGTAGTATGTTGCTGGAATAAGTGTCTGAAGAATGGGTGTTCATCATTGCGGAAATTATGGTACTTCTATCAGCACCATATTCAAAATAAAGTATTTGCTCTTTCCAGGCATTTGAGCAGTCATTCTATCGCGTTAACCTTGGAAATTTGGTATAGGCATTTCATTTTTTGAAAGGTCTTTATATTCAGCTGAAGTAGTTAAAGGAAAATGTTATTTCACACTCAGCAGCACACTCGAGCATTCTTTAATTAGCAAACTTGTTTCTCAAAGAATTTGGTAGTTTTTTAGAGGCACAAATTTCGAGAAATTTAATAGTGCAACTGACTCAAAAAAAAAACTTGTTGCGCTGTGACACTGAAATTTGGATGCATTTCACATGCGGCGCGCATGCCTACCGGTATGTGAGTTTTGCAACATTCGCATCGGCGCCATCCTTAAATAACCAGTCAATAGCTCAAGGCTCGAGGATTTCAACTGTTGCTTGCATTTTGAGGGAATCTCTTAGCGGGCCGGTGTAGTGAGAACAAAGTTGTGTTCCACATTTGAGTACTTTCCGCTGGTCGCAGCTTCTCTCTTAGATCTTAAATAGCCATTCGATAGCACGAACTTCAGCAATTTAAATAATATGCTAAAATTTTGAAAAAAATTTCTTAGTGCGCTGTTAGATCTAAAAGAATATTAAGTTTAGCACTCAGTGCCGTGTCGATCGCGCAGCGTAGTTCACATGTGGCATGCGATATGCGCCACACGCGCCGAGTGCGGAACCCAATATACTTCCAGCTGTGGCAAGCACTGAGAAATCCTTGTTAAAAACCAGACATTATCGAAATTGCGGAGATTTGTGCGATCGAATGGTTATCGAAAGTCTGAGTGAAAAATTGTGACAACCGAAAAGTATTCAAAAGTGCAACACAATTCTAATTTTAGTGCTACTACGAGTTAAGAGATTTCTTTACAAAAATCGTGCCCGCCATTGAAACCCTCGAGATTTAAGCTATCGATCAGTTATTGAAGGCGATAGTTTGATGCCAGTGTTGCGAATTCATCCACATACTGGTGCAAAATATGCGTACCTCATGTGAAATGCAATCCTAATTTCGATATTACACCGCAATAAAAAATATGAGTGTGAAATTAAGCATCATTTCTACCATTATAACGTAATATAAAGGCCGTTCAAGAAATTGAATACACCGTTCAAATTCTCGAGATTTAAGCTCTAATGATTGCTAAGATGTTTAGATAGAGCAAAAAAAACACGTCTTCTTGAATACTGGTACGGATGAAGGAAAAGTACCAAACACTTCTTTAGAGAGACATATTTCTGACGATTGAAATATTACTATTCCAGTATTAATCCCAATTTTTCCGACTCAGTCACGATTGTCCCTCCATGCTCGAAAATATCCCACTATCCATCAGTTCTCAACTTTTCCTCACATACATCAACTCAAAATAATTGAAAATAAACGAATCTAATATAAATTTTGTTACAGTTAGAGCTATTGATGAACTGGTGTCGAACGCAGCATCCATCATCAAATTTGGCAAAACACTCATTGTTTTAAATTTTTATTCACTGCGAAGGATTTTGGGTTTTGCAAAAAATCGGGAAAACTCAAAACTGATAACTTTTTTATCACACTCTTCGTACAATTCATTACAATTGATTGATTGCCAACTTCGGTGTGATTGCGTAATAAACCAGCATTTTCTCTATACAAAACGCATCATCTAATTCAAAAGCATTTGAGCGAGTAGAGAAAATCTTGTTCCATCAAAGTTGTATAAGAATTTCAAAAATTTTTGCAAAACGAAGGAAAACCTTGATCAATCAACGAGAATCGCGCACAGCTGCGCAACTCGCTCTGCGCGCATTGACTTCTATAGCCGTCTTTTACGAGTTAAAGTCATGGTCACAGTTTGCTCATATTCTCCGTATCATTTAACTTGGATACTGAACGTTCTTCTTTCAGAACCTCGAAAGACCATTTCTACTACCGCTGCAAGAAATGCGGTAATCAATTTTACTTTTTGGGCATGACATCAACATGCCTTTGCGGAAAAACTGAAAGACAAAGCGTATGTTTATCATTGCCACTAAATCTGATCTTTTCAATTAGAGCGCCTTTAGGAATGCGTTGCTATTCGACAGTGGTCACAGGAAGCTGTTCATCGCGATGTTGAATTCTTCAACTTTGTGGAGCAGCACGCTGTTTCTGTGCTCGTAGTCGAGAAAGTTAAACAAGTTGGGAAAGGGCCACGTTACCAACACCAGAGAGGAATGCGGAAGGCACGTGAGCGATTATGAAGGGTAAATTGACGTGTTAAGTGTTCTCAAGGGTCCGCTATGGCGTCCGTATTGCTCAAGTTGCTTAAACGTTCTTCTACTATGGAATTCTTTTTATTCAACCGCTTCTAGCGGTAATATGCAATTTTCAAATACGCTCTTGGATGTAGAGTGGTGTGCAAAACTTTCGAGTCAGGGCTCAACCTACATTCACTCTGTACAGGAGCGCGTGCTCCAAACCGTTTTACTATGACGCCCATATTGCACACCAATATTTTTACGCTACAACGCATCTATTTATCAGCAGCCAACCGTCGACGGCCTGGCCAGTGTAGTAGGTATGGACATTGAACCCCAGTCACGCTGAGGATAATTGGCACATCACTCTGCATCAAAGGGTATATTTGAAAAAATCATATCACCGTTAGAACCGGTTAAATCAAAAGAATTTTAGTCAACCATCAAAATCCATTATCTGTCAGCGTGACTGGGTTCAATATCGATACAGGCCAGTCCGTTGACAGTTGGTGGCTGACAGATAGACGTTGTGGAGTAAAAAGATTGGTGTACAAAATGGACGCCATTAGTGTAACGAGTTAGAGCACGCGCTCCTGAATAGAGTGAGATCTACGTTTGAGTCTCGCTTGACGCAAAAGTCTTGCACATCACTCTACATCAAAGGGTTCTACCATTATTATTGCCTAAAATAATATAGAATACTGTAATAGTTTTCTTATCACGCACTATTCCATATCGTAGAACGTTTCGCTTGAGCTGCTGACCATAGAAAAATGAAGCCTAGAGCGTTTGAGTTGATCAGCCCTGGAGTACACGTCACGCATTTGACTTACTACATATTGACAGAGGTGCTTGGATTGATAACTGGCTTAAACAATGAATCTTCGTGGCTTACAAATATATCAAGTCGGCACGACTATGCCTTCAAGTATGTTTATTAGCACATTTCGGACGCTGGCGTGATGAAAGTTTAGCTGAAGCAGCGAAATGGGGCTTAGCCAACGGCATTACTTTTATTGCACAGGACTATTAACCACTGCGCTGCACTTTAACCTTTCTATAATCAGTAGTGAAAGCCTAGAGGTCCAAATGTGTTATAGTTTTCGCGATAAGAGATTTTTTTCATACTTCAAACCAAAGGTATGAGATATCTTCTGTTTGAACTGCAGAGAAAAATTCCAGTGTCTATGATTTGTTGTCACTTCTTTGGCATTCTGTGATCGAAACAATTCAGAGTTCAACACAAGCATGACGAGATCACCATTGATGTATGATTATAGCACGCCCACGACTTTTGTCATAGATGACGATGAAGAGTCAAATGCGTAAGTTTAAAGTTACTGTGTAATCATTTCCTAAAGTAGTAGCTTCAGAAGAAGTGGTTCGAAGTTAACAACTATGAACAGTAGAATGGTTCACAGTCTTTTCTTCATAAGTATCAAACATGAGGTTATTCAACACATTATGTTGACGTTTTGGCGGCTTCGACATTTCAGAAGCGATAGATCGGTCACAACCCAGCCAGAAAAACGCTTCGCTTATTTCATTGAAGATTATCGGAGCTAGAACTGCATCGAGCACAAAATAGTTTTTCAGTATATTCACCTTCTCTAATAATCATTTTATTGAAATACTGTGATACATCACGTGGAAAAAGAGGCACTCTTCCCTGCGGTTTATGCTGATGTAGTCTATCCACAATGCTTATAAATTCTTACTCACTATAAAAGAAGTTTAGTGGTTTATGCTGTCAATTTAGTAGTCAGTTTGGTAGCTAACGTGCTAGAATCTTGGCTTGGTTTAGTTGCCAGAGGTTGAGTGTTGCACCCTAAATGGGCGTTGAATGTACGGGAGTGCTGAATTTCTCTATCACGCGGAATCTAGTGAGAGAGGACCAAGGCCGTTGAATGATAATGAATTTATACCAATAACGATTAACGCATAATATAAAACAAGTGCATCCGAATTACGACTTGTAGCGAAATGATTACGGTATATAACTGTGCAATCAGTTCGAGCCTGAGTTTATGACTCCTCGAGCCCCAGATTCACATCTGCACAATACATAAAGCAATGACGACTCTTTCTCATTAGAAGGGAACAAATGAAAAACTGACGTCATTCGCTGGAGAGTAACCTCAAATAGGAATCATAATAACCTGTTGCATCCATATCAAAAACTATTTTTCACACTCGGCTTTCGCCTTCATTTTTATCACGTGTATAATTCGCTGGAAGCCGTTAAGCAAATCAGTGTGCGATGGAATTTTCGTAATGTCTTAGTCTATAGTTTTATCTAGAGTCTCTCTCAAAACTGTGGGAAAAATCTCAATTGACTAGTAAAGTAGCGATCGTCCCACCTCGCTCCGCCCCTGCGACGCTTCCTACCGCGGCCCTCCCCTTGTCGAGTAGCCTGTAAGCAACGTTAGAAAAAATGTAGTACCCGATCTTATTTTCCTTGGCAAACCGTATCTCCAGAAAATGGGTACATGGCTAGAATCAGAAAACACTACGCCATCAGATGAATTCTAATAGTCTAGAGAAAGAGCCCTGTCCCGGCAAGTTTTGAAGAACAAATAAAAAAACCAGAGGAGATCAGAATATCAGAATAGCTTTTTGAAAAGTGAACAGATTTCTGGGTTTTCTGAAGACTGTGCTATAGTTTGAGCTATAGCACTCTGAGAAAGTAGTTTCTTCTAGCGAAATATAGGCGATATAAAAGAAGAACATGTGGATATACAAAACATATTATTATTTCTGCTCTTACATCGCTAAAAAAGGTGTTTTGAAAATCCGATTCCATAGGACTTTATCTAGAAATTCAAGCTTTCGAACAATCACGGCACTCCCATGAAAAGTTTTTCTCCATCCAGTGAGGTCGATTTTTCATTTGTTCCCTCTTAATGAGAAGGAACCGTGGTAATCTTGCACGAATGTAAAACACACGGCGAGATGAACAATGTTAATTTATGCAGATGACATGGTGAGGCAATAAAGGTGGAAGCCGCGGCCAGGTTCCAAGTGGCGTCGTTGTTAAACTGTTGCAAAATGACGCTGCTGTGCCCTATTTCCCAGTTATTCTACAGATGTTATTCTGTGAGTAGCCTACAAACGCAGTATGGGCCAACTGAGAGGCGAAAAACACGAGCCAGCTGCTATGGCTCATCTACGGATGTGCCAATACGAAGCAGAGAGATGGTCATGAGTATGTGAGATAAGAAAATAGTTGTAATTTGGAGTACAACTGCCAAGGTTTCATACTTCTACACCAAGATGGTGAATTCCACCTTAGATTCCTCACCGATAAGTGTCTGCGTTCAGCGCGAGCCCAATGGTAAATTGGTTTGATTCCATACTTTCACATCGAGCATTCTTCTATGCGGACACCGAGTAGCCCACACGATTCGCCGATGTGTCCGTCCTCGCACGCTTATAAAGAAATTAGGTAAACGCTGCCCATACGTACAATCACCGTCTTTACCGTTTAGGTATATTATGCATTCTTGCGCTGGACATAGGCAATCTAAGCGATTGCTCACTAGCTAATGCTTTATGGTTTCTGGTAATTTTCAGTCACTATTACTAATTTCTAAACCTGCGCTTCTCAAATGGAGTCTGATTTTGTTCTTTGCTTTCGGTGAAATTATCGTCCCGAGGCGCGTAATTTCTTCTAAACTTTATCCAAAGGAACTTGGTTTTTTATGATCTCTGACAATGGCTGCTTTTCGAGCTATGATTTAAGAGCTCTACTTCTTTTCTCTTCTTGACCAGTAATTACCGTTTAGAACACGTTTTTCAAAAGCGCTCTTTCAGTATCCGAAGGCGAGAGGCGAGATAATATCACTAGTACATCTTTGATGAATCAATATTAATATGAATGTAACGTGATCGATGTTCATCAAGAGCGGATGGGTCTTGAATGTTTCATGCAGGCTCAATGAAACGAGCATCTTCGAATACTCCAGTTACGTCTGTCGAGGTCTTGAAGTCAACATGGTGAACTACCTGGCTCCAGAATTGAGCAGAAGCGAATGAGCGTCTCGAGGATCGTCTAATAACACCAAGGGCACAATGGAGAGGATGAAGAATTTCCGACTGTGTGCCCATCTTTTCGAATTAACGGTTATCCTCGCCCTAACGTATGCAACCGAAGCCTGGTCGCTATTCAAGCTAACTGGAGAATCACTTGGCGTTATTGAGCGCGCAATCGTATGATCGATACTAGGAGTATCCCGTATGTCGCAATTGAGAGAGAAATCCAAATTTCTGACCCACACAAGCGATTGAAGGACATGAATTCTAATCCACACGCCAAGCTGTCGAAGATGAGGTGGGTCGGACACGTAATGAACTTTAACGACAAGCGATGGACAAGAACCTTTACCAACTGTAATCCTGAGGATGCCAAGCGCTCCAAAGATAGACCATCGGCCTGATGTTCCGATTTCTTCACGAAAAGCCAAAAGAAAGTACGCCGCTCTACGATTTCCTAGAGCGAGGAGAACCCAGTAGCTATTCTTTCATGCGATAGAGAAAACGGAAGTATTGCTGGTGTCCGCAATTTAGCAACGTAGCCTTTTTTGAGCAGTTCATTTTGCATAGTTGGTGTAAGATAGCACTCACCTGGAAAGCTCAACATCAAATCATATTCCTCACCAGGCTCATAGCGTAACGGAAAGTATTTCGGAGTCAAGGTCTCCATTCTAGCACAGAACATGAAGCCATAACGCGTAAGATTGGAAGCATTTTGGACGAAGCAATAAGTCCAAGCAGAACAGCACGAGGAATGCGTCATCACACGCTATGTGGCAAGTATATAAGACTATTACTTTGATGAGCGATACCCATCACCATGCTACCTTTCTCTGTGCGACTGGTTTCTACTCTTGCAGCTTAATTAAGAACAATAAAACATGTTGCAAAGTTGCTTTTTCCCCGACGCACTTAAGATCTAAGCTCGGCGGTTTCTTCCGCTCAAGTAATCTAGGTGCTTAGCTGTTGCAGCCAGTTTAATCCTATAAAGCTTTGAAAAAGGCGAATCTGTCGAAACATCAGCTTTCATGATAGACTGTCTTGCAACAACCTCATATTTGGCTTGCAAAGAAAAGAGATATAAGAGAAGAAATAAGTAAAATATTGGAGACTGCCAAGGTTAATAGATGGTCTGTTCTGGGAATTATGAGAAGTGCATATTTATTTCGAGCAGTTCGTTATTTGAAGTTGCCTAACGAGTGTCCACTAAAATTTTTTGTCTTGATCGGGTAAGTCTTTAGTGCTACTTCGTTTAGTCAAAAAGTGGTAGAGGCGAGATATATGATTTCTAACCTGTGTATGGTAGTATACAACTAGTGCTGAAAAATGTGACTTCTGACTTTATTACAAAATCGCCGTAGCAGTCTCGAGGTTATTCAAGAACATTTAAAAAACAATTCGTATCTGCAGGTCACAACATGATAGAGCAACGCCTAGCATGCATCCTAGTGGGTCAAGAAGCTTTCTTGCTGCGGAGAATGTGTTCGGACAGGTGGTAAGGCGACCTCAAAAAGGTGAATGGCAATACTGAGTTATTGGTTGCTTATTGATTTCACTGAGATCACTATGTGGATCCGACCATGTTTTCCCTTTTAAAAAGTTACAATTCCGTGTTGTTTTCTGCGTTAATGAAGGTTCCGGGTGCAGAAGATTTCGTTCTCAACCGGATAATCATCAATAACTAATTGTTCTTCATCCAGTCATATTCTTTATGATTCCTTCCCGTGTGATCCCTCCTCACTCATCTCAAATGCCAATAATCAATGTCTGCCTCAGCAACCCACTCAAGATGGCACAAATGTGAATCTGATGGCGTGTATAACAAAGCTGAGCTTTGCAGTAGGCTAGTTGATGGTTTTATTACTTTATAGACATTAAATTGCTACGATGTTGACAACTTCTCACAGCACATGTGCGCCAGTGTCGGATACTTCTGTTACGTAGCTTATAATAAAATTGCTAAGATGATGTCGATCCTCCGCGGTATAGTAAGTTCCTGCCTAGATGTATGTATTGGAGCATATAAAGGCATTCGTTCCTACATGCGTAAATTAAAAGGCGATGGTAGTCACTACTTTTGAAAATATGGACATCATTAACAACTCCATGTCATTTGTTTGCACGCATGCAATTCTTCAGTTCACTATTTTGGCGGATATTTTTTTTCCAGATGGTGTAAGATCTCACCATGCACCTACTTTACAATCACCCCAGTGGAGAAGTTGCAAGGATCCAGTCCATCAAAGAATTGCAACAAGGCCACGTACTTTTTCTAAACAGGTAGTATTTCCAAATTATTCGCTTTGGGTAAAGCTTAAAGATCCAGACTCAAGTCAAAAGACCACCGCTGTTTCCGCAGTCCTACCTCACAGGTAATTCTTCCGCAAATTTTACTGAAAGGGATGGTGTTTGACTAAAGATTACTCACTTGCTCAACCTAGAACTAAATTTAAATGCTTCAGTGGAACAGTCAACTGCAGCGTTTATCGAAAACCTTTGTTCAGTTCTGCTTCAATATATGTTCCAATATTCACACTGATTTTGAGCAAATTCGGCTTCAATCTTATTGTTTATCGATTTTCGACGGCACAGTGAAATTTCATGTGGTTTATAGTGGTAGTGTCTTTGCAAAGAAAGCGTTTACTACATATATTTCTTATTACCTACAAAATACTTGGCAATCCAGTAATGTAGAGTGATGTGCAAAACGTTTGTGTCAGGCGGTACTTGAACCCGCATTTCACCAATGCGAGGGCTAGTGCTCTATCTTTCCCACCAATAAAACGTGATGTAATGATATACACACCGATTTCTACGCTATGCCGTATTTATCTGTCAGCAACCAACCGTCAACGCTTTGGTCCAGGTAGTTGCTGTCGACATTGAACCCAGTCACGCTAACAGGTATTGCGTATTGATGATCAAACAGATTTTTTTTTATTTAGCCGCCTCTACCGATGGTACAATGGCTTTTTCTGATTATAAGAGGACAAATGAAAAATCTTCCGCATTCGCTGGAGAAGAAGTTTTTATAGGACTGTTAATAACCATTGGAAGCTCAAATTTCTGGCTACACCTTCTCGTCGCCGATTTTCGAAAATTTTTTATAACGCTATAAAATACACAAAGCTATCTCTCAGACTCGTGTATTTCTCACCGGACAGAGCTTTTTCTTTGAACTATTGGTCAGCATACGATAGCGGAATCGCTTCTGATTTCAACGCGAAAAAACCATCTCTCTAAAGCGCAGCTGGTAAAATAAGTCAATTTCCCATCCCAATCAAAGAAGTCCTTGCCCAATTCACGTGCACTTTGCTGGGGCACCTACTCGCAATGGCGCTATAATCGATAGACCTTGCATCGCTTCTACGTCATCGCGTCCGCGCATGTGACTGCCCTAGCCATCCGCACATGAATTGGCCGATGCAGCCATTGATCGCAGATGGTAACGCAACTTATTTTGTCTGCTGCGTTCCAGAGGGAGTCTTTTCAGGATGTAGGCACAGCGCTGGAATGAAATTTGATTACGCTATTGAATGATTACTAATAGTTCAAAGAGAGAGCGCTGTCGGGCCAGAAATATGCGCCTCTGAGACATAGTTTTGTGTGGAGTATAGAGCGTCGAAAAGGGGTATTTTGAAATACCGGTAAAGTGATGCTATAGCCCCCAGTCTCAGCTCTGGAAAGGTTGCTAACATTCCTATGACAAGTTCCTCTTCAGCGAATGAATGAAGTCGGTTTTCCATTTGTCTCTTTATAATCAAAAAGATCGGCGTGAAGTAATGATATACTCAGTGATATAGATTGATGTGCAAAACATTTGCGTCTGGCGGAACTTGATCCCACATTTCACGCAAATTTTCGAGTGGAAACGTCGGACTATGCTGAGCTCGGGTGGCCCTGTTGGGGTGTTGAACCTACCGCTGTAGTTCGCTCTCCGACACTCAAGAACACCTCACAGTCACGATGACGTGTTGAAACCATTGGGAGGTTAAATGAGTAAAGGTGTAGATTTACACCTCTATAATTACTGTTTTTATTCGTTTACTTACAGCGGGAAAGTTCGTGCACCCAAGTCAAACTTGGTCTAAACAGCATACGCCATCATGAACAAGCTAACTGGGTTTTTTTTACATTGAACTTCTGGCCTTATCGAGGTGTTCTTCAGTTTATGGCATCAGCAGAGTCACGGACACCATACATGAGTCAGGATGCTGTGAGTACAACGCAGTCGCTCCCGTCGCAGTCAAAACCACTGGCTACTAGTGTAGCACATAATCCACCTGAGCGTAAGTGTGGCACAAAATTCTTGGAAGGTCTTCCTCCGCCTGGTCTCTTTTTTCGATATTTAGATGCACTGAGCTTTATACGTACTTCGACGAGGGATTTCTATAATGATAACAAAATGTTTTTCAGAACCCTGGACACCTGACGTAGTAAGACGAAAACGGCAGCGACGATCATCGTGTGATGGAAAATGAATTCAAATTATATTGCCTCTTCGGACATCTATAGTCCAGACACTGTGGTCGTTTGCGATATAATAGTACTTTTTGCTGGGTTATTCGACAGGGCTATAGCTCAATTCGTAACTGAAGGTTATATTTGCTTCTAGGGAGTGGATCGTAATTCTCAGTGTGCTTGTGCACAAGTTGGCAATAAGTAAAAGATTCTAAATGCTGATAAATGATCATTTTGGATAGATAGAACCGCGACAAGTTGTCCATAAGGAGAACATAGCTAACGATAGTTTCTTGACTTATCTGGTGGCTGAATGCGACTGAGATATTACGACATGTCTTTGATGAGAGTCCTTGGCTTGCGTTCAATACATCATCGATTCTATTGCTCTAGATTATCGGCTATGCGACGGGGATGTGTTTTTCCCTCCTTATCCTTTCGAAGTACTTCTTTATAGTTATGACATGAAGTGAATGACTGAAAAACTTGACAACGCCGGAATTACTGACAACCTCATATGACAAAGTTTTCACAATGATGTCACCTTGGCTAGCCTCCATATGATGAGTAATCAGTATTGTCTGTGCTTAAGGCAGACTTCTTCTGCCTTCTTTATACTTAATTGCAATTTTTCATTCTATATTTTTAGAATTTTTTCTGGCCACTTGTATCTTTGCGTTGCTGCACAACGCTGATCTTTTCTATCTTAACTGTTCTCGTTTTTTCCTCTTTCTGTGTCGTTTTGAGCCCCGTAATCAATTGATTTTTTCCAATTGTGTAAAGATTTCGGCAAATTTACTCATTCATTTATTGAGACGATGGAAAATTTTTACTAGTGTTGTTAGTGTTGCTGTTAAAATTCATCCAGCAGCTTAAATTGTTCAATAATCTCTGCAGTTAGTGAGCAGTGTTCTTTTTTCGTTGTTTTTGCATGCATTGAGTTATATAAGAACTTATAAAATTGTCATATCTTGTTTGAGCATTCTTCAGGCATATTACGTGAGTGATATCCTCACTTTTTGCGTCCAGGCATGAATTCTACTGGTAACTCAAGCACGTGGTCTTTTCGAATACGAATGAGGATAATCCTCGTTCTCATGTAGAGTACATGATAAACACAGCTGTTTTCCTCCGTTGGCTTATAATGACAAAAGCAGGCAATATCCGATCACCAAAACGACTCTACGAATGAAAAATTGCTAGATTATAGGCGCGTGAATATCTGAATATTATCTGCCATTTGAATAGTGCTAATACGGAATTTTCCCTGCGGATAGAAGCATGCCTATGTGATTCGAATCAATCTTTTCTCCGAGATCATGGCGCGGATTTCCAGTTCAACAATAAAGTGAGGATCATAAACGATCGGGTGCAGAAATGTCGCAGCATTTTGGAATAGATAAACATATTCAATGACATGTTGACTGAGTATAACGAATACTTATCCGACATCTATGCTTCCAATGTACTTCTGGATGGATTCTTTAGAGCGCCAACTGTGGGTGTTGATTTTGAAAGCATTTTGCAAAAGTTATTAGTGATAGTTTGAAGAGAAAGTTTTTTGACACTCACTGAAAATTCAAAGTTTACACATAAATTTGATTGAAAACAACAATAATTATTCGTCGAAGTGAAGATCATAATCATCCACGATCTTCTGCCAAAGATGTGCAAGCTCCAGGAGCTGCTTGAATGCGGCTACTCCTTGGGCTGTAAATCATGAAGCTTCTGACATGCCTCTTTAATTTGATCAAATGTCTCAAATTGGCGTCCACTTAGGAAATGTTCAATTGAGCCGAACAAGCCGTAATCAAATTGGATGGCTCAGCTCTGCATTATAAGCCGGCGGCGGCGCGTCCACTCCCACCATGACATCAAATTTTTCCTAAGTCTTCTTTGTGGGGGTCAGATTGGTTTTGTCTTGCTGAAACAGCGCGCGCGTTTGACTAATCGATGTTTGGTACTTCTTCTTAAACGCATCGCTAACGCAGTTTCGTATGGAAATATTTCCGAGATATTCCCATGAACTTCCAATAACCGATACTCTGTACACAGAAGTGAAATTTGGATTTTTCGTGGGTCTTAAGGGACTTTTTCCTCTACCCAGTGCATACATAGCTTCATAATAAGAAAGTCTTTGATAACTGCACACAATATTCATGGCTTTGAGTCGATGACAAGTGATTCTGTTATAATCACTTCCCTCATCATAAGAGGATGGCTTCTGAGCTTACAAACGTCTAATGCCAAATGCCAACATTTACTTCGAGAGCAGTTAGTGATGTGTGTGTGCGAACTGGTTTTTTTTGTAGGTGGCGAAGCTTACAAATTACTTTCTCAAATAAGGAAGATTCTTGCATAGCGCTCATGATATTGCACTTTTCTGTCAGACGGCCATAAATGAAGTATCTACCTTGAACTAGACAGGAACTTTTTATGGAAGTGTTAGTAGCCATTCGAATGCGTAGATTTCTGAAAGTTTCTGCGCAGCAAATAAGGTCGGATTCCATTTGTCTGCCTAGCACCGATAAGTACTTGATATATTTGTACTTATGTCGTTGGATGAGCGCTCAAGAGAGAACACCATCTGCTCGAAAAACAACAGTTGGTCACTCCCCAAAAGGATTATAAGGCAGAAAACTGAAGGAGAATGAAAAATCACCTGTCGCCTCTTGTCCCCTCGATCGTCGAGTAACTTGAGCAGGCATCAGTAAAACTTTCATTTCTTTCCCAGTTTCGAAAACCTCGCAATCACACAGCTTGAGTAAAGCTGACGTCATGCGGCGTGCATAGAAATGATGCCAATGATCCCCAACGGTAGTGGTACTAGAGTAATAAATGTCAAGTTTACCAACTGAAAGTTGTCAAAATTGCATTGTTTTGGTATTGCTCAATTTCGAATTTTCTTGTGACATTCTTTATATACAACTTGCCTTTAGTTGCTTTGAGATGGAGATCTCTTAGCAACAAATTCGTTTGCTACCCATGCACGACTGTTGCGTAGGGAAAATGCTAGTGAAGTGGTGCGCAAGATTAATGAAGCTTGGTGCGGTGATTCGGTTGCAGATTGAGAATGATTCACATGCACAAGCAAAGTAATCTTTCATTGATTCACGGGAGCTGGGTGAGGTAGCGAGGTCGGCTGGAGCGATAATCAATCGTTTTTCGAACATGTGAACGTATAGAGAAAATTTCGCAGCATCTGAATGCCTTTGGGTCACTGTTGGAAGTAATTAGGATGTTTTGGCCTTCTGAATTGCAGCAAAGTGATTATAACGATGGTTGTTTATCGGTATTCATAGAAAAATAGAAGTAATTAGAGTACTTTTGCAGCAAGGTCGTACGATGTGGCTTTCTCTTTTAAAGCTCAGAAACATTTCCTAAGTGAATAACAAAGATCGCACTAGCATAATATCGGTCGGTGTCAATCGTTAATTGCGCTATCCCTATTGCTGTCTCACCCAACGATCGGTGAATTCGCCAAAGACCACCTTGCTCGCGCATGTGGATTAATTTTATCTCCTTGCAGCGTTGCAGAGAAAGGGTCTTTTTGAAAACAAGCACAGCATTGAAATGAGTAAACATTACGCTATTGTATGATTACGAACAGTCTAAAAAAGAGCTCTGTCCGGCAAGATATATGTGCGTTTGAGATATAGTTTTATTTTCGACTTCACAGCGCTCTAGAAGGATTCTTTTGAAAACTAGCCGCGCAGGGCTGGAGTCAGAAATCTAAGCCATCGTTGATTGCAAACACTTCCATGAAAAGTTCTTCTCCAGCGAATGAGGTGGGATTTTCATTTGTTTCCTAATAAAGAGTCCGAAGACGATTACAGAGTAAGATAGCCATGGTAAAATTTTTTTTGGATTTAGTTCTGTCACACCAGCGGTGAGCAGTGCAGGATAAAACCAAACTTCATAAGCACTTGGTTTGTGGATAACATTGAGAAAATTGATTCACTCATTCAGGTACACTTTTGTAATACGTTTCAATCTGTTATAACGCAACAATCGCCAGGTTATAAAAAATTGAATACTAATGTATCAAACCACGGTTAGGACGTCGCATAAAAATATTGCCCACTGACATGAGCTTTTTGGGCCTATCGCGTGCTCACAAATGTGAGATTCATCAATCAAAAGATCTGATCAAAAGATGATACGCTATTTGAGTCTTTGAAGTTCAACGGAAACTTACTTGGAAGGAGCTTCTGACGTGGACGTAGACCTTGACCTCAATGTATTTTTAATGACATGGCATTTGTTGACAAATGTTTAAAAGCCGTTGGGGAGGCTTACGAACTGTAGTACGGACAAACTCTTAGTGTAAATCACTCAATTTTTACGGCTGAAAAATATAATAAGGAGCGGAAGGAAAAAAGCTCTACACTTTTGGAGTGAGGGAGTTCGAGCTTCGCTTGAACGGATGAAATTTTACACAACTATAATAGGACGCTTCCTCATTACATTGTCACCTCCAAAAAATCATTTCCTTTTCTATGGAAGAGCTCCTCAAACAGGACAAACGGAAACGACTCCGACTTCGAACAAGCTGACACCCTCTTTTTTGCTCCACCTCTCTCTATCTACCTGTTTGCCTTCTTTCTAGAAGTGATGACGAAGATTTATGCAAGAATTGTCACTTGTGCTGCTGTTAAAGGCGCGTTCGTAGATAGAACTGCGAGACTGAGAAAAGTGACAGAAAACGCGGTACGAAAAATCCAGTGACCATTTGGCGCCCGCTCATTCCTTATCGAGTTAGCTACAAACTACAACATGCTAGCCGTCTGACTGATGATTTTCTCACGATTCTTGATTATGGTAGACTGCCCAAAGCAATTTTGTTAATGGACGATTGCACAAAATCCGTGTCAACATGTTATCCTCAAGACGAGTGTCTAGTAATTTATCAGGAACATGCTAATCCAGAATGAATATTTCTCTCTTGTTGTCTATTATTTGAGGCTTCCGGAGTCTCTCTCTCTCTTAGACGAGGAACGGAGACGAGGAGGGCCGGATTAAGTCATTGAGTGATAGTGAATACATGAAGATTCATTAATCGAGGTGTTCCAAACAAGGGAGTTTGATCAGGGTTAACAATCAGATGTATCCAATCAGCTGTTCCTGTTATCGAAAGTACAGGGACTTGCAGGTGAGCGTTTGGCGAAGAACCGAACCTTGCTTTGTAACGGGCATCAATATTTATTATGCTGTCCCCCCTCCCATAACAAAATGATAGTCTACTGAAATATGGACGATCAAGTGATCTTGAACCCGCCACTATTGTATAATAATCGTTGCTGATGTTCCGTATGGGACGCATTTCTCACTAATAAGGGTATTTGGCCGACTGGTTTGTGGGACAACCTAAAATATTCAGATTGTGAAAAAGTCGAAAATTGAAACTTAGCTGTGTGTTTATGTTATAAAAATCATGTGTCTAGCCAAATAAGAGGAAAAAGTGTCACAAAAAGGCGTGGAGATTCCAAATCTAGTTGCAATAACTTTCCACGGGCCATAGAAATTCCAATAAATGTTGCCTGATGCGACATACCGTATCCACTAGCAGTGCTTCCCTTGACCACGGTCTGATTGGTCGACGGAGCTGTGTCGGTGATGATCGCCGTGAACGACGGCTGTGTGACCATTACGGTATCGGTCATGATTTTTTTCAAGTGTTTTCTTAGGACCACAACTCAGATTTCAATATGCCAAATAATCATTTTTGAGCCACGCATGCCGTGTGGTCTGTTAAGAAAAGGGCTGACTTATGTAGTCCGATACACGTGTTCCGACCTTGCAGTCTAGCCAGTCGGGCAGTTACCCTTTCTCATCTTTTGCCAATCCTGTGAGGGTGCTCTAATCCCCAAACTAAGAGTGAGCGACGACGAAGGTTTTACACTTTATGTCCAGTGAAATTATCACCGAACGCAGAGTGTTGTTCACTCGATTGTTCTTGGCTGGTAGATCTATTATATCATACCTTTCGTTTCGAGTGTTTCCTTAAGACCACGGCTCAAATCAGCTCACAGGACGGGAGCACGCACACAAGATTGACAGAAGACGAGAAAGGGTAACTGCCCGATTGACGAGACCGCAAGATCGAGAAACGAGTATCGGGCTCTATAAATCAGCCCATTTCAGCAGAGCACATGAAATGCGTGGCTCAAAAATGACTATTTGGCGTATTAAAATTTGAGGTGTGGTTTGAAAAAAAAACAATCGAAACGAAAGAAACTACTAAATGTTATCCAGTATCCAACAAGTACAGTATGAAAATAGTATGCACTGAGGTGTCAGTCAAACTGAATCAATCCCTAGTAATAGATATTTGGTGATTTTGAGAGCTACAAAAAACATGCTCCTTTCTACTAAAGTATGTAGTATCGCGATTGGGGGTTAGATATGCAGGCAATTTGACCCCCTTAATTTTCAATGAGTTTGGATCGTGGAAGTCGAAGGGTTAATCAAACAAAGATGTCTCTTCACTAGATTATTTAGAAGCTTTCTGACTGTACTTTACATTCACTAATCCATTAATGCGGGAAAGGCTGAGGGGTTAGTGATGCAGGATGCATCATGCATCATGCATGCATCAGGGGCTTCATCAATTTAAATAATATGCTAGAACTTTGAAAAAAAATTCTTATTGCGTTGTTAGAGCTAAAAGAATATTAAGTTGAGACTCGGTGCCGTGTCGATCGCGCAGCGTAGTTCACGTGTGACAAGCGATACGCGCCATACGCGCCGAGTGCTGAACCTAATATTCTTTCAGCTGTGGCAACGCACTGAGAAATTCTTTCCAAAAACCAGACATTATCGAAATTGCAGAGATTTGTGCTATCGAATGGTTATTGAAAGTCTGAGTGAAAGACTGTGACAACCGAAAAGTATTTCAAAGTGCAACACAATTCTAATTTTAGTGCTACTACGAGTTAAGAGATTTCTTTTCCAAAATCGTGCCCGCCATTGAAACCCTCGAGATTTAAGCTATTGATCAGTTATTGAAGGCGATAGTTTGATGCCAGTGTTGCGAAATTCATCCACATACTGGTGCAAAATATGCGTACCGCATGTGAAATGCAATCTTAATTTCAGTTTTACAGCGCATTAAAAAAATTTTTTTGTTTGGAAAACCAGAAACATTATTGAGTTTTTAGGATTTTATGCTATCAAATAATAACTGATTTTTTGAAGAAAACCTTTGCTTAGCGAAAAATGTATGAGTGGAAATTAAACTTCATTTCTACCATTATAACGTAATATGAATTCCGTTCAAAAAATTGATTACACCGTTTAAATTCTCGAGATTTATGCTTTAATGATTGCTGAAATGTTTGGGTAGAGCAAAAAAGCGCGTTTTTTTGAATACTAGTACGGATGAAGGGAAAGTACCGAGCACTTCTTCAGAGACAGATATTTCTGGCCATTCAAATATTTCTATTCCAGTATTAAATCCAATTTTTCCGACTCAGTCACGATTGTCCCTCCATGCTCGAAACTGTCCCACTATCAATAGATTCTCAACTTTTCCTCACTTACTTTTTATTCACTGCGAAGAATTTTGGGTTTTGCGAAAAATTGGGAGAGGTCAAAACTGATAACATTTTTTACCCACTCTTCATACAATTCATTACAGTTGATTGATTGCCAACTTCGGTATGATTGCATAATAAACCGGCATCTTTTCTATACAAAACGCATCATCTATATCAAAATCATTCGAGCAAGTAGAGAAAAATCTTGTTCCATCAAAGTTGTACAAGAATTACAAAAATATTTGCAAAACGAAGGAAAACCTTGATCAATCAACGAGAATCGCGCACAGCTGCGCAACTCGCTCTGCGCGCATTGACTTCTATAGCCGTCTTTTACGAGTTAAAAATATGGTCACAGCTTGCTCATATTCTCCGTATCATTTAAGTTGGATACTGAACGTTCTTCTTTCAGATACTCGAAAGACCATTTCTACTACCGCTGTAAGAAATGCGGTAATCAATTTTACTTTTTAAGCATGACATCGACATGCCTTTGCAGAAAAAGTGGAAGACAAAGTGTACGTTTATCATTGCCATTAAATCTGATGTTTTCAATTAGAGCGTCTTTAGGAATGCGTTGTAATTACGCGGCAGTGGTCACAGGAAGCTGTTCAACGCGATGTTGACTTTTTCAAGTTCGTAGAGCAGCATTCTGTTCCTGTATTCGTAGCCGAGAAAGACAAACAAGTTGGGGAACGGGCCATGTTGCCAGGATCAAAGAGGAATGCGGAAGGTGAGTGAGCGATTATGAAGGGTAAAATGACATTTGAAGTGTTCATAGGAATTAGCTATGGCGTCCGTATTGCTCAAGTTGCTTAAGCTTTCTACCACTATGAAATTCTTTTTATCTAACCGCTTCTAGTGGTGGTATGAAATTTTCAAATATACTCTTTGATGTAGAGTGGTGTGCAAAACTTTCGAGTCAGACGTGGTACAACCCACATCTCACTCTCTGCAGAAGCGCGTGCTCCAAACCGTTTTACTATGACGCCCATTTTGCTCACCAATCTTTTTACGTTACAACGCATCTATTTGTCAGCAGCCAACCGTCGACGGCCTGGCCCGTGTAGTAGGTATGGACATTGAACCCCAGTCACGCTGAGGGATATTTGGCACATCACTCTACATCAAAGGGTATATTTGAAAAATTCATATCACCGTTAGAACCGGTTGAATAAAAAGAATTTCATTCGATCATCAAAATCCATTATCAGTCGGCGTGACTGGGTTCAATATCGATACAGGCCAGTCCGTTGACAGTTGGTGGCTGACAGATAGATACGTTGTGGCGTAAAAAGAGTGGTGTGCAAAATGGCGTCATTAGTGTAACGAGTTAGAGCACGCGCTCCCAAATAGAGTGAGATCTAGGTTCGAGTACCGCTTGACGCAAAAGTTTTGCACATCACTCTGCATCAAAGGGTTCTACCATTATTATTGCCTAAAATAATGTAGAATACCGTAACAGTTTTCTTATCACGGACTATTTCTTATCGTAGAACGTTTTGCTTGAGCTGCTGACCATGAAAAAATGAAGCGTAGAGCGTTTGAGTTGATCAGCCCCTGGAGTATACGTCACGCATTTGACTTACTATATATTGACAGAGGTGCTTGGATTGATAAGTGGCTTAAACAATGAATCTTGGTGGCTTACAAATATATCAAATCGGCACGACTATTCCTTCAAGTATGTTTATTAGCACATTTCCAAGTTGGCGTGATGAAAGTTTAGCTGAACCAGCGGAATGGGCTCAGCCAACGGCATTACTTGTATTTCACAGGACTATTAACCACTGCGCTGCACTTTAACCTTTCTATAATCAGTACTGAAAGCCTAGAGGTCCAAATGTGTTATAGTGTTCGCGATAAGAGATTTTTTTCATACTTCAGACCAAAGGTATGAGATATCTTTTGTTTGAACTGCAGAGAAAAATTCCAGTGTCTATGATTAGTTGTCACTTCTTTGACATTCTGTGATCTAAACAATTCAGAGTTTAACACAAGCATGACGAGATCACCATTGATGTATGATTATAGCACGCCCACGACTTTTGTTATAGATGACGATGAAGAGTCAAATGCGTAAGTTTAAAGTTACTGTGTAATCATTTCCAAAAGTAGTAGCTTCAAAAGAAATGGTTTGAAGTTAACAAATATGAACAGTAGAATGGTCACAGTCTTCTCTTCATAAGTATCAAACATGAGGTTATTCAACACATTATGCTGACGTTTTGGCGGCTTCGACATTTCAGAAGAGATAGATCGGTCACAACCCAGCCAGAAAAACGCTTCGCTTATTTCATTGAAGATTACCAGAGCTAGAACTGCATCGAGCACAAAATAGTTTTTCAGTATATTCACCTTCTCTAATAAGCATTTTATTGAAATACTGTTATACATCACGTGGATAAAGAGGCAGAGTGACATATGAACCAGCTCCCCATGTTACTAGGTCAATTTAACGATAAGTGTCAGCTGAGAGCCAGGCTCAAAAATCAATCTGAATTAAGGTGCCATGAGTTTGGTTATGTTAAAGCACTCTCCCTCTTTGTTTATTTGAGAATCTCTGGAAATTATCCAGAAAGCTTCAAGGCTTTTCACGCCGATGTTTTATATTCGTGCCCTAGGATTTTGACTATTACCTCGCAGTCGTCACTGTTGTGTCTTTATATCCTGTTGTACCTACAGGTCTACTTGGGTCTTTATTTGTTTTTCCGTCTAGGTGTTCTTTAATGCTGATGTGAAGTGGGGACAGGAACGACAGGGCGCCACATCTAAACAAGAAGGTACCTCTAATACTACCTTTCATAACAGACAAAGTCAGTACCGCTATTAGAAAGTGCCTTAAAAACAGCGGTCTAGAAACTTTGTAGGAATTGTAGAAATTCCTTTTAGAACACTGTATCGTTAATTAGCTCAAAACCGCTTGTTTGACCGTCTATGTAATGAGAAGGACTGCGTTATTTTGTAACAACTCGAAAGACCGACTTTCTTGAAACCTCGGCATGTTAATAATATAAGCCTTCGAAAATGATAAGAAAAGCTTAGAAAACTAATCTTTATTTAGAGCTTCACGAGGTTGGTATCTTTTTCCCAATCGATTGTTCTTCTTTCCGGTCGATGGCTTTCGCGTTTGCTTGTGGCTGACGTTTCGGCGAACACGCCTTCGAAAAGAAGGCAAGCAAACGCGAAACCCATTGACCGGAAAGAAGAACACTGTGTTATTTGTTCCAACGGTAGAGACGGCGAATGCATGAGCGTCGGTACAGTATACCTTATCTCTTGTAAGACAAGTGGCGACGATTGCATTGGCGAGACAGGCAGAGCACTTCACATCCGCGTAGAAGAACACCTAGACGGAAAAAAACAAAAAATATCCCAAGTAAACCTCTAGGTACACACAGGATACAAAGGCACAATGATGGCGACTTCGAGGTAGTGGTCAAAATCCTAGGGCACAAATCAAGAAGATCGGCGCAAGAAACCCTTGAAGCTTTTTGGATAAATCCAGAAACCCGCAAGAACAAAAAGGGAGGGTGCCTTGGCATTACCAATTACATCGCACCTTGTCTCAGACTGATTTTCGAGCAGAGCTATCACCTGACACCTATTGTTAATTTGACCTAATGACATGGGGGGGGGGGGGGTTCATGCGTCACCGTGCTCAAGGAACCTCTAGGCTACATTGCACGGTGAGTGGTTTTACCTGAATCAGTTATCGCTTATCAATACCTTATATTTTTAATTTATTTGTTTTTTCTTCCTTTTTACAGTATATAGTCATATAAATAGAGTTACAACTAGTAATACGTTCAGGCTCCGAAAAAGGCATACTTGCCGAAACGTGAGACTCAAGCAACCGCGAAAACCAATGGGCCGGAAAGAAGAACATTCGATTGGGAAAGACTTTAAATAAAGATTAGTTTTCTAGGCTTTTCGTCGCATTTTGAAAAGTACTCAAATGTGGCACACAATTTTGTTCTCACTACACCGTCACAATAAGAGATTTTTTCAAAAAGCAAGCATGCTATTGAAATTCCTGGGAATTAAGTTATTGACTGGTTATTGATGGGTGGCGCTTGACGCCAGTGTTGCAAAATCGATCCACATACCGGTGAAAGGCATATGCGCCGCATGTGAAATGTAAACTCAATTTCAGTGTTCAGCGCAACAAAAGTATCCTTTGAAGGACCAATAAAACTATAAAATTTGTTGAAATTTGTGCTGTCGAATAATTACCGAATTTTTTGAGGAATGGCTCTGCTCTTCAAAAAATGCTTGAGTGTGAAATAAGATTCTTTTTCTACTGTCACAGCGTAATATACAGGCATTCAAAAAATCGAATGCACCTCTTGAATGTCCGAGATTCAAGCTATCAGAAGACTATTAAAATGCCTGGAACGAGCACTATCGTATTCTCCGCAATGATGAACGCGCACTCTTTCGACATTTACTCCAGCTACAGACTAGATTCATCTCAACATAGACCTTTATCAGAAGTGGCTCAGTTGTAGAAGACCTAGTTTCCAAATACGTTTTTGCAAGACAGGCTATACAAATGCACAATAATGGTTGAAAATGTTTTATTTTCTCAAATGACGTAGTATTGCAGCAGAAAAAGGAAGGGTTTTAAAGCACGTAGGTGCTCTTTATTTGAAAAAAATCTTTATAAAAGATTTATTTGTGATGTCCCACTTTATGTAACAACAATATGCCCTTGACGTGCCTTTGACGTGCAAACTTCACCTTTAATTACCAAAAAACCAGCTATGTCGTCCAAGCGGCGGATTAACTTATTAAGCGTATAATGCAATTTCTCCCCCTCACAACGGTCTCTGATAACCTTTTCGAAAATCCAATCATATCATCAAAATTTTTGAAATTTGGGTTATCGAATGACTTGCGAAACCTTGGTGAAGCGCCATATCGAAGCACCAATCGAGCAAATGAAGCAAGTTGAGTTTGCAACATATTCTGGTTTTCGCTGCTACGTGATAAAAAGTCTTTTCCAGATATCAAGCACAACTCTGAACTAGCAGGGATCCAAGCTTCTGAATGATTACCAAATGCCTGAGAGAAGACTTTTACTCAGCGAGAAAGGTCTTTAAACAGTCGTGTACGTCAGGTGGAACACGTCGTCCCATAGAGGTAAAACGTTCTACAGTAGTTTGAATACAACTACGGAACGCTTTCTATGAAAACGGATTTGAAGTAGAGTGATCGATCCAATACCAGGCTCATACCTTTTAGATGGTCAGCTTAGAATAAGACCCTTGGAAAAGACCACCATTATTCCGGTATCAGAGCTGTAGCCAAGTGGCAAATCTCTTATTCATGTGAAGGTTTTCAATAGCTGTGGTAATGACTTAAAGCATACTTAGTGTGGACATTTTTGAGACTGCGCAGAAGAAGATCTTGTCGCGCAAGAAAATAATCAACGAAATTGAAATGAAATCTTATTGAGTCCTGCAGGACCTCCTGAGAACGTACACTCGAAGACAATTACGAGTTTCATAGTAAAGTATCAAGATATCCACGTTCGGAGTTGGAAGTTCGAAAAAGTGCGCAATAATTCCTCACTAACATTAGCGATTAGAAAATTGATAGATAAAACGCAGCGTTCTCGAGTCAAACTTGCCGAAAAGAATTATATATATTGGGCTCTTAAATAACTTTTTCGCGAATGGATTTCATGATGGTGTCGGTCGAAACGATTGTGTAGACGGCGATAAAATCGAATGACTCCATTGCAAAAATGCGGTTTGGTTGCGCACAATCAATTATCAGGAAAATGATGACGTTTGTGAAGTGGGCGAGCACATTCTTCAACGATTGGGAGAATCACGCTCAGAAACCATACTACCCTACATATTTGCCTGCCTATATTACTGAGCAGTAATTCGATTGCTTCCACTCCGCCTCGGTGAGTCACAGGGCATAGTTCTCGCGTATTGTCTCAACTGCAACATGGAAACTTCGTATTCTTCATGGACGACGAAGAACGCACATTGGGCAAATCTCGTTGCTATTCCAATGGATCCAAACGAGGGTGTTCTGTTAGAGCATTTGCTACTGACTGCAGAAGTGTTAGGGAGGAGGTCGAACCAACACTGGATTCCTGACGCCTTCCGTCACTAACCACTTGACCAAATACTTTCTGCTAGATCCCATACACTGTAAATGTAAAGAACACTAGCAAGTTTCCAACTTGAATTGGTGGCAAATCACAGAAGAATGATAAGATGCAGTAAAAATCAATGGCATACCCTCTGATCCTCGCATAATGATAGGCTAGGTGCTCCATTACACTGCTAATAGAAAAGGTTTTTTCTGGCCATTTACAGTCAGCTACACCACATCGAAAACGAAGTTTCTTGCCTTGTGGTATCAATACCTGCAGCAATGAGGGACGAATGGCTTTATCAATACCTACAACGATGAATGACGAATGGCTATGTTGTGGTGCAAAACCCAAACCAACCTCCATCTTCGAGAACGTCAAGAATGTTTCGCTAACGCGATATGCTTTATTCGATCTAAAATATATCTTATCTTCAAGTATTATTCATTCGAAAACCCAAACCACGTACTAGCAACACACCACCGAGTTCACTACGTTGAAAACATAGCTTTGATTATGCGAAGCAGAAAGGAACATAAAAACACCAAGTTATTATTTGAAGAGCTAAAATACTCGGGAGAAAATCAGAGCATACGACTGGCAGAACGTAATATTAAAAAATCTACATGACACTAAGGATATGCGAATACTCTACGCGTATAAGTCGCTTGACTTAGAAAAACACAGATGAAATAAATCTGCGGTCTTTAAAAAAAGTGAATGATCTCATAAAGACACCGAAAGCAGTTGGCTTCCATCGAATGAAGTCGACAAGAAAGCACTTTGACAAAGTTCAGTAAGAGAAGAAGGAATCAACGATTGAATAATAAAAACAATTCCAATGACATGTTGTTCGTCGTTTCGTCCTTTTTTCCCTGCATTTCCGATTGACAGATGTGACACTCAATGAAAATAGGAAAATCCCAGACTTCGAAATATCAATGCAAAAAATTCAAGGAGAACAAGTTGTCTCTGAAAAACCTAGAGAAACACACGAATGAAGACTGACGACGATTTTATGCCAATGTCGCTGTCACAAATCCTTATGCCGGGAAGGGTTAATCAGCCAGCTGACTGCACCAAGGTTAGGAAGAACTCGACACTTCCACTTGGAATTTCTTTGAGAAAAACGAGCTAAAATCTAACTACCACTAGGGATCACTTCCACTTTCTGTAAGGAGTGTGGCAGTATAGAAGACGTCACATAGTAACACAACGATAATTCATAGTATGCTAAGCTGGCAAAAATCAGCCGATGTACTTTGGATCTCTAGGAAAATCATACTGATTAGTTGATAGAATATTGTGGGATTTTTGATTGTACATCATCCTTAATCGGCGGCAAACTTTTCCAACCGTAATGTTGCTCTATGATTTTGGCTTAAAATCATATCAAAATGAAGAACTGAGAAGTCCGGCTAAAAGATCTGCCGCCAAAAAGTTTCTTGGAATCAACATCGTGAGGACCCGAAGTCGTCCCTACAAGGTCGAATCAAGATCCAAGGAAAATCAAACTGCCCGTTTGTGGTATCAGGTGATGAAGAACTGTTGAGGGGGCACAAAATTACGTAAAGCGCGGAACATCACTGGAGCCGGATTTGTTTAAGACGTCAACGACACGTCGTGGAGATTGTTTCTCACTCTGCACTTATAATGCAGGAACAATCTCTACCATCGCCGATCCTCACGCATCAGCCAAGACCGCATAAAATTCCACTCCATTGTCGGACAAGATACCAAGGGAGGAAGATCGAACGCTAACTAAACAACGGGACGCTCCCGTCATGAAATGCTGGGGGAGGGGGAAGGCTTCGTCGTTCACCCGTCCATCACCAACTTGTTGTTTCGCACAACTCGCCAAGCCATCCTTCGACTTCAAGTAAGGCGAAATAGGAAAATTTTTATCATTAGTTGCTACACACCGACCGCTGCAGCTGGTGAACATGAACTAATGCACTTCATCATCAATTGGAGGAAGTTATCCACAATGAAAAGTCATACCGAAAATTCATTATCACAGACCTCAATGTCAAGTTAGGAAAGGCCAACAAGAGAGATAAAGGAGTGAAAACTTTAGATTACAAAAAAAAGAAATAAGAATGCAAGCCGTATTGCAGGATCTCTGTCCGCAGCACGCCTCTTCTACGGAATTTTCTCTTAGAGGAAAGTTGAACATAAGAGTTACCTAACGGCATGATTCATGCGGAAATCGACCATATACTTACGAACACAAAATGGTGCTTGCATGGCAGATTTGTAGATACGACTTATTCATAAGCTGGAAAATATTTTATGTCATCGATCAAGAAGTCGGGTTGCTTCTGAAATAAACATTCCAGACGATATCCTATCCAACCATGAGTGGCAGATTAAAGATGACCCGACCAAAGACACGAGCTGCTTGTCGAAAGATTCATGAGTTGCGTCGACTTGGCTTTAGTTACTCTATCTGGAAGATCCGACTGCATCTTAGGAGTTGCTCTAAAAAAGAAGAAGATGATGAGGTTCAATGCTGACGCACTGCACTGAAAGCTGATGCTTCTGTGCCATAGACTCCAACTGCCACTCTATCTCTCCCCTCCAGGGCTTGTTTCACTTCGTACTCAGCAGTATAAAAAGATTAGGCAGTAAATAAAAAGGCTCAAAACTAGTGAGATGAACATTATGTTGGGTCAACCACGCTCATATGTGGAAGCGACAAATGGAGCAATTAGGAAACTCGCCTGATGTTGATGATTTTAGAAACAATTCTGGTTGTTGGAGAAGAAGATCTGAAAAACTGTTGAGTATCATCGCTGATGGCACCGCATTCAGGTACGGCATTACTTTTCACAAACTGTTGTCATACAAGAACTTTCATTTCGCTGCTAAATAAGTAACGCAATTCATTACAAGTTAATATCCTTTGGGATTAAGTGATATTCATATAACCTGCTTGCAAAATTGAACCCATGTTTGAACTACACAGGTAGTGCGTGCTAAGCTTACGCCATCGAGGGCACACTCTACTTTCCCTATCTTCGGCTCAGTTCAACACATCAGTGATCAGACAACCTTTTTGCATTCAATCCAAACTTCTATTGTTTTTACGTCTTTTTTCGCAGTGTTACGATGTTCCATACATTCGCAAGAGAACAGTGCTGAGCAAGAACATGGAGTCAGGCGAGAATCAAACCCTCGTTTCATTCTATTCGGGGACTCGTGTTCTATCACTACACCACTGAGACATATTTGCGCCACCACTCACTCTTCAACATCTCTACGTTAGCTGTCACCCAAGAAACCTTTGACAGGTTAGGTCGGGTATGCGATTTTGCTCTATAAACACAGTTGAGCCGACAGCCATTGTGACAAGTGATAATCCAAATTTCTATTGTTTTTACTGCCCTTTTTGCAGTATTACGATGTTTCATATATTCCTAAGAGAACTGAATGGTGATTACAGCTTTGATCGCATAGGAAAACAACGCCTTTCCCTATTCAAACGAGTTTTATGTGTACGAAAAGAACGGGAAAGTGTTATGAAGAGGATTGAGCATCAAACTACTAAGAAAAATTCAAGAATTCACATAAAAATGCTAAGAAATTGGTTTTGATTGAGTGACGAAAGTGGCGCGCCGTTGTTTGCGATGCGCCGCTGCGCCGAACTGTGTCCCTATGGGGAGTTGGCGAGCATTAGATCATCGCTGGAGGGCATTTTAATCGAAGTGATCGCAACCAGCTGATGTTTTACCGTCTATCATGAACACGAATGATCGGCAAGTTATCTATCAGAATGAGAAACTTGTTGACAGCTGTGTAAAGGGTTTATCATTGCTTTCACGGCATACTGCTCTCTTCTACGGACGAAATTCGCATCTCATCGTAGATTATCCGGCTGTCTACCAACTTTCAATTCTAAAAAAGGTGAAAGTCAGATGCAGATTCTTCACTGATTTTGACTCGTCATTCGATAGCTGGACAAACAAGAATCCCAAAAATAGGCTTGACTTTTAAAATTTGCTACCATTACACCACGAAGGCAACCGTTTCGTTACCATTTATCTGATATCATCGCAGCTATCAGCGAACGACCATCCTGAAGATAACTCAACACCATTGCAAATAAACTGATTATAGCTACTAATACTCTAAGACGCCAATCAGTTTGCAAGCGCTTCTATGACCGTCTCTGTATGATAAAAGATTGTGAAATATATCCTAACGACAGAGACGGTGATTGCATGAGGTAGGTACTGTCTACCTAATCTCTTGCAAAGCGTGTAGCGAGTATATATTGGCGAAACGGGTAGGCAGCTCTATACCCGCATAGAAGAACACCTAGCTGACAAGCGTCTTAGTAAACGGAACACCCCGATAGGAACGCATAGAGCACAGAAGCACGACGGAGTTGATTTTGGGGTCAAAGTCACCATCCTTGCGCAGGAACAAAAAACATCAGCGCGAAAAATTCTTAAAGCATTTTGGAATAATGCGACCAATCCAACCATAATCCGCAGGGAGAAATGCCTCGTTATCACACGTGTTTTGAGTCAGTATATAAGACTGTTGTGTTGATGGGCATGGTGCAATACGAACCTATATGATCTCCTTCCGGTGGTCTTCACTTGAATCATTCGGTGGAACACATATAATAGCGATGAGTATGATAAGAGTTGATTTTGTGTTTAATGCTTTGAAATCTAGGTTTGGCGATTTTCTCTAAAGGAGCAGTGAAGATGTTTGGCTTATGGGATTGCGAGGATTTTGACCTTTCCAGGCACTGAAGAAGGCGAACAGCCGAAACGTCAGTTGCCGAATAAAGTTTACTGTAACATCACGTGTTTGGCTTAAAGAAGGAAATTACTAACTAATCATAGCTTCATGATTTTAATCGTTTTGAGGGTTAGACATTGCATAGCATCAGAGTATATCGAAAAACAAGAATAAAAAAGTGATCGGGCAACAATATTTGCATAGCCAAAACTTTGAAAACATTACCAACATTATTCCAAGGTAATTTTATTTGACCGCCTTTTGCGGTGTTATGATGTTTCTATGAACCCAATGATGTAGAGTGAAGTCCCGGCTGACGCAAACGTTTCTGCACACCACTCTACATCATTGAGCTTATCAACATTAACATAAAGAACATAAGAAAATAAATTAACACCTATATGATCAGAGGGTGTCTAAATCGAGGAATTTAGTTGGTTTACAAAGCTCTCGACTACAAGCGGAAATCGATGCGCGTTCCACCCGTGCCGCGAACGCGTGCTATCACTACACCACCCAAGAGATCAGCATCAAACCCAATTAGGCATATATTAGAGGAAAGAATTCCTACATTTTATCAATATTCGTTAATTTTTAATGAATATGTTGATCTTGAGGGAGGAGCGAATGGCTCGTGATACACGCGTGGCTCGACGCGGATTGATCCCTTAACTTCGAAATCAGTAAAAGAACCCCCTACGAAATTCTTCAGTCTGGCAATAGTCGAAAACGGAAATCGTTGCGCGCAAACAGTACTCCAAACGGCACGTTCTCGATCAAGCTAGGAACGCGAATAGACGAATTGAAATGAATTTAGCATTGGAAGTCGTGCATTAATAAAGAAGATCTGTGATAAGGACGAAATAAAGCAATAAAATAACATAATGGCGACCTTAAGATTATGTATACACCCAAAAAACATCGAAACTAAAATACTTCTACGGTAATTACCTGTGAACATCAATTCCCAACTCACTGCATGCGAAGAGCAGCACGACTGCGCATCAAACGACCGCATTTCTCAATACATTAGAATTTTATATCCACCACGGGCATAAAAGAGAGCACAGACGAACACAGAAAAGTCAAAGTAATGCGAAAAATTTGAGATATCTTGTCAAAATGCCGATGAATTGTTTCTAATTAAGTGACGAAAGTTGCGCGCACCGCTGCTTGCCATTTGAACTGACGCCCCTAAAGGGTCTGAGGATAGCCTCAGAATCATCGCTGAAACGCACTTTTTTTGAAGTGATCGCGTTCAGCTGATGTTGCCCAGTCTACAAATAACAGAAATGATTAGCTATCACTACGCCAGTAAGGCCACCGCTCCGCCGCTACTATCTGTCTGATACAGTCCATCGCAGCCGTCAGCATACAACCGTTCTGCACTGGACTCAACATCACTCGAAATAAACTTCTATTGCTTTCTGATTTTCACTCTCTATGATGATATTGAGTTATATATATACATATATATATATGTATATATATGTATATATATATATATATATATATATATATATATATATAACAGACCGCAAGTTACGCAGTGGTTAGAGATCTGTGACACATGTGACCGATCAATCGATGCTCGATGGTTCGATCCCGTGCTAAGGGCTTACCAAGCCTCTCATCCCTTCGACGTCAGTGAATTATTACCAGACCTCTTCGGGTTGGTAGAGCGGATTTGGGTGGTTGGTAGAACTGACTTGGTTCATCGAGTAGGCGAGGTCAAATATGCATCAAACCTTCTGTACGATGCTGTGAATAGAGTCAAGTGCATAGCATATTCTTTAGCGTACTAGTAAACGCTGATAGCTCTGAAGCTCTATTTATGGAACGAGATATCATCAGTCATATCAAGAGACTGGAGAAATAATGTTTCTTGCAGAACTTGTCCAATTTAACTAACAACAGTATCACTACCTAGTGGGTTTGGCAGCATGCTATCAATTTAAGAATGTTGAAAACTATGAGAAAACCGAACTCCGAGGGTGGTTAAACGCATGCTACACTCGACCGGCAGCGCATGCTACCACTACACCATTGAAGCCACGGCTTTGTTACCACTCTTTCTTCGCTATAAGCTATTGTGGCTGCCGGAAAACAACCCCTAATGGGTCTGGTCTGGTAAGCACATATCGACACGAAAAGTGCTTAGCCTAACAGCTTTATAATGTCATAAAACTGCCCAAGATAGTAAGTTAAAGGTTTTCCATGGACTGTCGGTGTTCTCCAACTTTTGATGGTTAAGTTATCCTAGAGCGCGTGTAGCGCAGTGATTAGCAGTGCTCTGCGGCAAACGTGCTCAATCAATCGACGGTCGATGGTTTGATCCCCCTCTTGGCTCATCAAGCTTTCCATAATTCCAGGATTGGTGCTTCAATACTAGACTTGTTCGGGGAAATAGGAGCATAAACTTCATATATCGGTTGGTCTCCACGAGATAAACGCCACATATGGATGCCACTTTAAGCGATGCCTCTTAACACGTTGTAGACCGCTTTGATTTTCCGCGTGGCCGCGACGCTGCCGTTAGTTGGCGGGCGTGCTCCAATGGCAATGAAAATGTTTTGCAAGAAAGTTAGCTTTTTGTCGCCACTGAAAGAAAAGTTGTCGTAAGCAAGTACCAGCATACAGTTTAATAGACCAGGCTACAGGTATTATAAATAACATTAAGCATTTCCGAAAGGGAAAAATTTTGAAATTTCCCAAACACTCAAATGTACTTCCTTAACTCCCTTAATAGGAACATACTGTACCCACAATACTTTTAGAGAAGTTGTGCACTTAAGGAAACATGTTCTAAAATTACATTTTTGGAGCACTGTTAAGGGAACTGTAAAAAAAAAGAGATGGAAATGTTTTGGAACTGGCTTCCGTATTGAGAAGTAGGAGTTTTCAGTACAACTGAGTGGGGTTTTTTTTTACTAACACGTTCATAAAAAAATCTTCAGTTGAATTCTATCCTTTCGTGGCAATAAAGTTGCTCCAAAATCATACTTTTTCAATGAAAGTAAGAAGAAATTCAAGAAGAAGTTTAAACAAACATCAGCTAACTATTCCGCATGTAAAACTATTTCTTTTTCCCCTTGAGTGGAATGTGTTCTGAAGGTCTCTGCAGAAACGACGCATATTATCAAAATCGCTAATAATCGAACTATTGAATAAGTACAAAATCGGAAATAAAATCACAAAATTACGACCTCAGGCGGGAGTCGAACACGCGTTTCATCCATACCGGGAGCGTGCTATCACTACACCACCGATGTACATTTGCGCCACCACTCATTCTTCAACATCTCTATGTTAGCCTTCAACCACCAACCCCACCTTAACAGGTTCGGTCGGTTATGCAATATCGCTCTATGAACCCAGTTGAGCTGACAACCGTTGTAATAGTTATTACTCAAAATTTCTAGTGTTTTACTGCATTCTTCGAAGTGTAATGACGTTTCATATACACCTAAAAGAGCTGAGTGGTGAGCAAAAAAACGACTTCAGGCGGGAGTTGAACCAGCGTTTCATCCATACCGGGAACTACCTAAAACTTATTTTTGATGAAACCAAATAAAAATATTTATTTAATTTTTAGCATATTTATTTAATTTTTATTTATTTATTTAAATTATTATTATTTTTTATTTAAAATTATTATTTATTTAAAAACTGTATTATTTATTTTAAAAACTGTGATACGGACCAAATAACGTGGTAGGGTGATACTGGCCGTGGAATGCTATTCAAAGAATAAAAAGGATAAATCTCTCGGCGTTGATCACCTGAAGAACGAGCCGTGTATTCATCTTCAGTTTCTAACTTCATTTGAGGTGATTGCATGCATATCTGGCTTTCAGAGTGAACCGCGGTATCCAGTCATTGCTGCATATCCTCCCAGACAAGTGTGGTACCAGTTTACCGACACGAAGAGATGGATGGTTTGGTGAGCTATGGGGCGCGAGATCGAACCATCAACCTTGTGTTCGACGCACAGCACCTCCATTGCGCCGCATCAGCACGCTCGTAAAATTATATATATATATATATATAACGGGAAATTTCAAAGTTAAATGATTTATGAAATGTTATAAAATGAATTAAAAGATCGAGATATTCTTGGTACAACAAATCAAACTCACTGAACGTTCAGAGCAGTTTGGAAGCGCAGTAAAGGAACGATTTTCTTCACACATGAAAGATATATTGCACCAAGAAGATGACAGAATGTATAGAAAAGAGTGAAGTATTAAATTAGAACGAGAAATCTTGAAGTTCTAGTCAAATTGCCAAGAAAATAATCCCATTTAGATCGATGAGATTTGAGCAGCGCTGTCTTCGATTGGAAATGGCGTAAGCGGGTGGAATAGAGGACGGCGCCCGGCAGATCAACGTTGAAGTTCACTTTCTCAAATTGACTGCAATCAACTGACTTTGTCAGAAATGGAAAAGATAATCAGTAAGACCGCTATCACAATGGAAATTTTACCACCAGCAGTGTAGAACAATTTACTACTGCTTACAGGATATTTTGATCCCTTCTATGTGAGGAATTTCACATCTCACTGTAGATCAAAATGTCTGTCAGTTGTTGACTTAAAACGGTAGACGGCCGTTCTCTCGTTCCTCTTGTTCCAGTCTATAGATTGCTGAATGATTCCTCAAGCACTCGACCGTATTCAGTATTGTTAGATGTGTTCGGATGGCCTACACAATAAACTATGTCTAACAGGTCTCTAAGTTTTCGAACTTGTTCCAGAAAGCAAAAATCTTCCCACAAAAATAAATTTTTCTCACCTATTTTGTGCCGAATTTTCCTGCGCATCGCTTGCTATATATTTGCACATACTTGTCCAACAATGGTGCCATCACGGGAAGTCATTCGCAACTTACTGATTTACGAGTTTAATTGGGGCACATTTTTCAGACTGCATTTGACAAAATGAATTGAGCAAAAGGATGCCAAATTGTGCATAAAATTATACTATACTATGCTAATGAGAACTATACTATAAGAATACTTTAATAATGTTATTCGATACTTTCAATTACTTGAAAAAATGTGAATTTTTGGACCAACTTTGGAGACATAGTTGGAGATTTGATAGTAGAACTTTTTTGGACCCTAACGTGATAATGGGCTTGCGAAGCCTGGGAAAATGGGACGAACCAACGGCATTACGGTATTTCGAGATTTTCAAGATTTTAATGGCATTCATAACGTACTTTGGCCTTGCGGTGCGCATTGTTGATGGTTCTGTCTCTCTGTAAATAACTATTATTACGATAACAACTCCTCACGGCACATGTGCACTAGTGTCGAAACTTCCGTTGTGCAGCTTGTATCGTGAATTGGCAATGGGACGTTGATACTGCTCGTGTTTGCCATTGGGTAGTGAATTGCCGTTTGAATGTATATTTTGAAGGTTCACGAACATTCGCTTTCGTAAGGTGAATGTGGCGTGGTGGTACACATTCCTTTGCGAGTAGATAGGATATAGGACAACAATTCCATAGATCGCTTGATCTCATAGGATTCATTAATTTGATATTTTGGAGCACATTCTTACCTGCAGGTGGAGAAACATTACACCAAACATCTACAGCCTCTCCACCGCCTTGGAGAGGTACTGAAAGTCCGGTGATCCAGGGAAATCGACTACAGCAGCGTACCACTTGCTTTCAGGCATATTTTACAGATAATGTAGCATAATCTCTTTTGTTAGAGCCAATAATTTTAGACACAAGATCGAGGAGTGCATATGTTTTTATTGCCTGACACACAGGTAGCTTTTTGCATATTTTGTACGAAACGGTCAGTGTGTATTGACAAATAATCATAGCTTAAACTCAACCTAACATGGAAACGAGTCAGTAAAGCTCTCAGACTTCACGGTTTGTCGAGGAACCTATGTTGTATTTCGTGTCTCATTTACATTCCGACATTTAAACTGATTTTGTGCAAATTTTTGGCCTTAGTCTCGCTATATAGATCCCTCAAGTTTGCGATGAATTGCTGTATAGTTTATATTGGTATATTTTTGCATTGAATGTATTTGTGAATCAGCTAAACATAATGCATAACCTAATGAAATGCGTATTTTTTTTTAAATCGTTGATGTTCAAATAATATGTCTTCCAATTTATTTACTACTAGCAGTTGTGTGATATTATAAATATATCCGCTGATCTAGAAAGATCTGCAAAACTCTCACGTAATTGGAACTCGAACTCACATTTCGCCATATAGGGGGCGAGTGGTCCAACCGTTGCACCACCAAAGTCTGTTTTGACACCACTTTTTGCGAACACGCACCCCCGGATAGGGTGATTTGAGGGTTCGAGTCTCAGCTGAGGCAAGAATTTTCCACATCTCTCTAGATTAAGCGTATGTGTAATATCATGAACTTGTTAATTTTCATTAGAGGTGTTGAATCTGAGTCTTAATATACAAAATATGCTGCGACGGAAGTAGCGACTAAGCATATATTAAGGCTCTAAAAATGCATTTAATTTGTAATAGCAAGCGATGCGCAGGAAAATTCGGCACAAAATAGGTGAGAAAAATTTATTTTTGTGGGAAGATTTTTGCTTTCTGGAACAAGTTCGAAAACTTAGAGACCCATTAGACATAGTTTATTGTGTAGGCCATCCGAACACATCTAACAATACTGAATACGGTCGAGTGCTTGAGGAATCATTCAGCAATCTATAGACTGGAACATATTATAATTAATTTTTCTATTGATTAAGAGAAGTCTCAACATAACTTTTATGACAATAATCTTGTTTTTGTTCACCACTCAATCTCTTAGTCATATAAGTAACATAATAACACTGCGAGAAAAGCAGTGAAAATACTATAATTACAATAATCTTGGGTGAGAAAAAAGGGATACAGCCCATCATATAATTTGGTTGATCAAACTAACAGCACATATAAGCAGTAGGAGCAAGACAAACGACCATGTCAAATGTTAAGATATCGTGGCATGATGGATGTAATTCCCACTCGCTCACTCACCTTTCACTTATTCTTCCGCTGTCGGTAACTCACCGTCCCTTCAGCTTGATTGTCTCCCTCTCTTGCAGACACAGCGACTGCGTTTTGCACTATGAGGCCACTTAGCATTGAACAACATAAAGCCAGTTAAAGGACAAAGGACAAGGTCCTCAGCGTTGATCATTCCTGAGCGATGCGCCCTGCATTTGTCTTTAACTAATTTCGTTCAATTACTGAACGCATATGTGGACCTTACAGTGACTCGCGGTGGCCTCCCGCTGTATCGAGTCAGTGCTGCTTATCCTGCCGGTCACGTCCACAACCCAATTTACTAACCCTGGAGGGATGGATTTTTGGTGAGCTCAGAACACGAGACCGAACCATTGACCTCGTGTGCGACGCAGTGCTCCTCTAACTACTTCGCCACATGCGCTCTTCCCATTACCTCTGATGGAATCGGCAGAAATGCCGACACGTCAAAACGAAATTGAGCAGCGAGCTTCGAGAAGAACAGTTGGAGGAAAAATCTTGAACTCAACTTAATATTTGAGTGAGGAAGAGGAACGAGAGAACGGCCGTCTACCGTTTTAAGTCAACAACTGACAGACATTTTGATCTACAGTGAGATGTGAAATTCCTCACATAGAAGGGATCAAAATATCCTGTAAGCAGTAGTAAATTGTTCTACACTGCTGGTGGTAAAATTTCCATTGTGATAGCGGTCTTACTGATTATCTTTTCCATTTCTGACAAAGTCAGTTGATTGCAGTCAATTTGAGAAAGTGAACTTCAACGTTGATCTGCCGGGCGCCGTCCTCTATTCCACCCGCTTACGCCATTTCCAATCGAAGACAGCGCTGCTCAAATCTCATCGATCTAAATGGGATTATTTTCTTGGCAATTTGACTAGAACTTCAAGATTTCTCGTTCTAATTTAATACTTCACTCTTTTCTATACATTCTGTCATCTTCTTGGTGCAATATATCTTTCATGTGTGAAGAAAATCGTTCCTTTACTGCGCTTCCAAACTGCTCTGAACGTTCAGTGAGTTTGATTTGTTGTACCAAGAATATCTCGATCTTTTAATTCATTTTATAACATTTCATAAATCATTTAACTTTGAAATTTCCCGTTATATATATATATATATAATTTTACGAGCGTGCTGATGCGGCGCAATGGAGGTGCTGTGCGTCGAACACAAGGTTGATGGTTCGATCTCGCGCCCCATAGCTCACCAAACCATCCATCTCTTCGTGTCGGTAAACTGGTACCACACTTGTCTGGGAGGATATGCAGCAATGACTGGATACCGCGGTTCACTCTGAAAGCCAGATATGCATGCAATCACCTCAAATGAAGTTAGAAACTGAAGATGAATACACGGCTCGTTCTTCAGGTGATCAACGCCGAGAGATTTATCCTTTTTATTCTTTGAATAGCATTCCACGGCCAGTATCACCCTACCACGTTATTTGGTCCGTATCACAGTTTTTAAAATAAATAATACAGTTTTTAAATAAATAATAATTTTAAATAAAAAATAATAATAATTTAAATAAATAAATAAAAATTAAATAAATATGCTAAAAATTAAATAAATATTTTTATTTGGTTTCATCAAAAATAAGTTTTAGGTAGTTCCCGGTATGGATGAAACGCTGGTTCAACTCCCGCCTGAAGTCGTTTTTTTTGCTCACCACTCAGCTCTTTTAGGTGTATATGAAACGTCATTACACTTCGAAGAATGCAGTAAAACACTAGAAATTTTGAGTAATAACTATTACAACGGTTGTCAGCTCAACTGGGTTCATAGAGCGATATTGCATAACCGACCGAACCTGTTAAGGTGGGGTTGGTGGTTGAAGGCTAACATAGAGATGTTGAAGAATGAGTGGTGGCGCAAATGTACATCGGTGGTGTAGTGATAGCACGCTCCCGGTATGGATGAAACGCGTGTTCGACTCCCGCCTGAGGTCGTAATTTTGTGATTTTATTTCCGATTTTGTACTTATTCAATAGTTCGATTATTAGCGATTTTGATAATATGCGTCGTTTCTGCAGAGACCTTCAGAACACATTCCACTCAAGGGGAAAAAGAAATAGTTTTACATGCGGAATAGTTAGCTGATGTTTGTTTAAACTTCTTCTTGAATTTCTTCTTACTTTCATTGAAAAAGTATGATTTTGGAGCAACTTTATTGCCACGAAAGGATAGAATTCAACTGAAGATTTTTTTATGAACGTGTTAGTAAAAAAAAACCCCACTCAGTTGTACTGAAAACTCCTACTTCTCAATACGGAAGCCAGTTCCAAAACATTTCCATCTCTTTTTTTTTACAGTTCCCTTAACAGTGCTCCAAAAATGTAATTTTAGAACATGTTTCCTTAAGTGCACAACTTCTCTAAAAGTATTGTGGGTACAGTATGTTCCTATTAAGGGAGTTAAGGAAGTACATTTGAGTGTTTGGGAAATTTCAAAATTTTTCCCTTTCGGAAATGCTTAATGTTATTTATAATACCTGTAGCCTGGTCTATTAAACTGTATGCTGGTACTTGCTTACGACAACTTTTCTTTCAGTGGCGACAAAAAGCTAACTTTCTTGCAAAACATTTTCATTGCCATTGGAGCACGCCCGCCAACTAACGGCAGCGTCGCGGCCACGCGGAAAATCAAAGCGGTCTACAACGTGTTAAGAGGCATCGCTTAAAGTGGCATCCATATGTGGCGTTTATCTCGTGGAGACCAACCGATATATGAAGTTTATGCTCCTATTTCCCCGAACAAGTCTAGTATTGAAGCACCAATCCTGGAATTATGGAAAGCTTGATGAGCCAAGAGGGGGATCAAACCATCGACCGTCGATTGATTGAGCACGTTTGCCGCAGAGCACTGCTAATCACTGCGCTACACGCGCTCTAGGATAACTTAACCATCAAAAGTTGGAGAACACCGACAGTCCATGGAAAACCTTTAACTTACTATCTTGGGCAGTTTTATGACATTATAAAGCTGTTAGGCTAAGCACTTTTCGTGTCGATATGTGCTTACCAGACCAGACCCATTAGGGGTTGTTTTCCGGCAGCCACAATAGCTTATAGCGAAGAAAGAGTGGTAACAAAGCCGTGGCTTCAATGGTGTAGTGGTAGCATGCGCTGCCGGTCGAGTGTAGCATGCGTTTAACCACCCTCGGAGTTCGGTTTTCTCATAGTTTTCAACATTCTTAAATTGATAGCATGCTGCCAAACCCACTAGGTAGTGATACTGTTGTTAGTTAAATTGGACAAGTTCTGCAAGAAACATTATTTCTCCAGTCTCTTGATATGACTGATGATATCTCGTTCCATAAATAGAGCTTCAGAGCTATCAGCGTTTACTAGTACGCTAAAGAATATGCTATGCACTTGACTCTATTCACAGCATCGTACAGAAGGTTTGATGCATATTTGACCTCGCCTACTCGATGAACCAAGTCAGTTCTACCAACCACCCAAATCCGCTCTACCAACCCGAAGAGGTCTGGTAATAATTCACTGACGTCGAAGGGATGAGAGGCTTGGTAAGCCCTTAGCACGGGATCGAACCATCGAGCATCGATTGATCGGTCACATGTGTCACAGATCTCTAACCACTGCGTAACTTGCGGTCTGTTATATATATATATATATATATATATATATATATATACATATATATACATATATATATATGTATATATATAACTCAATATCATCATAGAGAGTGAAAATCAGAAAGCAATAGAAGTTTATTTCGAGTGATGTTGAGTCCAGTGCAGAACGGTTGTATGCTGACGGCTGCGATGGACTGTATCAGACAGATAGTAGCGGCGGAGCGGTGGCCTTACTGGCGTAGTGATAGCTAATCATTTCTGTTATTTGTAGACTGGGCAACATCAGCTGAACGCGATCACTTCAAAAAAAGTGCGTTTCAGCGATGATTCTGAGGCTATCCTCAGACCCTTTAGGGGCGTCAGTTCAAATGGCAAGCAGCGGTGCGCGCAACTTTCGTCACTTAATTAGAAACAATTCATCGGCATTTTGACAAGATATCTCAAATTTTTCGCATTACTTTGACTTTTCTGTGTTCGTCTGTGCTCTCTTTTATGCCCGTGGTGGATATAAAATTCTAATGTATTGAGAAATGCGGTCGTTTGATGCGCAGTCGTGCTGCTCTTCGCATGCAGTGAGTTGGGAATTGATGTTCACAGGTAATTACCGTAGAAGTATTTTAGTTTCGATGTTTTTTGGGTGTATACATAATCTTAAGGTCGCCATTATGTTATTTTATTGCTTTATTTCGTCCTTATCACAGATCTTCTTTATTAATGCACGACTTCCAATGCTAAATTCATTTCAATTCGTCTATTCGCGTTCCTAGCTTGATCGAGAACGTGCCGTTTGGAGTACTGTTTGCGCGCAACGATTTCCGTTTTCGACTATTGCCAGACTGAAGAATTTCGTAGGGGGTTCTTTTACTGATTTCGAAGTTAAGGGATCAATCCGCGTCGAGCCACGCGTGTATCACGAGCCATTCGCTCCTCCCTCAAGATCAACATATTCATTAAAAATTAACGAATATTGATAAAATGTAGGAATTCTTTCCTCTAATATATGCCTAATTGGGTTTGATGCTGATCTCTTGGGTGGTGTAGTGATAGCACGCGTTCGCGGCACGGGTGGAACGCGCATCGATTTCCGCTTGTAGTCGAGAGCTTTGTAAACCAACTAAATTCCTCGATTTAGACACCCTCTGATCATATAGGTGTTAATTTATTTTCTTATGTTCTTTATGTTAATGTTGATAAGCTCAATGATGTAGAGTGGTGTGCAGAAACGTTTGCGTCAGCCGGGACTTCACTCTACATCATTGGGTTCATAGAAACATCATAACACCGCAAAAGGCGGTCAAATAAAATTACCTTGGAATAATGTTGGTAATGTTTTCAAAGTTTTGGCTATGCAAATATTGTTGCCCGATCACTTTTTTATTCTTGTTTTTCGATATACTCTGATGCTATGCAATGTCTAACCCTCAAAACGATTAAAATCATGAAGCTATGATTAGTTAGTAATTTCCTTCTTTAAGCCAAACACGTGATGTTACAGTAAACTTTATTCGGCAACTGACGTTTCGGCTGTTCGCCTTCTTCAGTGCCTGGAAAGGTCAAAATCCTCGCAATCCCATAAGCCAAACATCTTCACTGCTCCTTTAGAGAAAATCGCCAAACCTAGATTTCAAAGCATTAAACACAAAATCAACTCTTATCATACTCATCGCTATTATATGTGTTCCACCGAATGATTCAAGTGAAGACCACCGGAAGGAGATCATATAGGTTCGTATTGCACCATGCCCATCAACACAACAGTCTTATATACTGACTCAAAACACGTGTGATAACGAGGCATTTCTCCCTGCGGATTATGGTTGGATTGGTCGCATTATTCCAAAATGCTTTAAGAATTTTTCGCGCTGATGTTTTTTGTTCCTGCGCAAGGATGGTGACTTTGACCCCAAAATCAACTCCGTCGTGCTTCTGTGCTCTATGCGTTCCTATCGGGGTGTTCCGTTTACTAAGACGCTTGTCAGCTAGGTGTTCTTCTATGCGGGTATAGAGCTGCCTACCCGTTTCGCCAATATATACTCGCTACACGCTTTGCAAGAGATTAGGTAGACAGTACCTACCTCATGCAATCACCGTCTCTGTCGTTAGGATATATTTCACAATCTTTTATCATACAGAGACGGTCATAGAAGCGCTTGCAAACTGATTGGCGTCTTAGAGTATTAGTAGCTATAATCAGTTTATTTGCAATGGTGTTGAGTTATCTTCAGGATGGTCGTTCGCTGATAGCTGCGATGATATCAGATAAATGGTAACGAAACGGTTGCCTTCGTGGTGTAATGGTAGCAAATTTTAAAAGTCAAGCCTATTTTTGGGATTCTTGTTTGTCCAGCTATCGAATGACGAGTCAAAATCAGTGAAGAATCTGCATCTGACTTTCACCTTTTTTAGAATTGAAAGTTGGTAGACAGCCGGATAATCTACGATGAGATGCGAATTTCGTCCGTAGAAGAGAGCAGTATGCCGTGAAAGCAATGATAAACCCTTTACACAGCTGTCAACAAGTTTCTCATTCTGATAGATAACTTGCCGATCATTCGTGTTCATGATAGACGGTAAAACATCAGCTGGTTGCGATCACTTCGATTAAAATGCCCTCCAGCGATGATCTAATGCTCGCCAACTCCCCATAGGGACACAGTTCGGCGCAGCGGCGCATCGCAAACAACGGCGCGCCACTTTCGTCACTCAATCAAAACCAATTTCTTAGCATTTTTATGTGAATTCTTGAATTTTTCTTAGTAGTTTGATGCTCAATCCTCTTCATAACACTTTCCCGTTCTTTTCGTACACATAAAACTCGTTTGAATAGGGAAAGGCGTTGTTTTCCTATGCGATCAAAGCTGTAATCACCATTCAGTTCTCTTAGGAATATATGAAACATCGTAATACTGCAAAAAGGGCAGTAAAAACAATAGAAATTTGGATTATCACTTGTCACAATGGCTGTCGGCTCAACTGTGTTTATAGAGCAAAATCGCATACCCGACCTAACCTGTCAAAGGTTTCTTGGGTGACAGCTAACGTAGAGATGTTGAAGAGTGAGTGGTGGCGCAAATATGTCTCAGTGGTGTAGTGATAGAACACGAGTCCCCGAATAGAATGAAACGAGGGTTTGATTCTCGCCTGACTCCATGTTCTTGCTCAGCACTGTTCTCTTGCGAATGTATGGAACATCGTAACACTGCGAAAAAAGACGTAAAAACAATAGAAGTTTGGATTGAATGCAAAAAGGTTGTCTGATCACTGATGTGTTGAACTGAGCCGAAGATAGGGAAAGTAGAGTGTGCCCTCGATGGCGTAAGCTTAGCACGCACTACCTGTGTAGTTCAAACATGGGTTCAATTTTGCAAGCAGGTTATATGAATATCACTTAATCCCAAAGGATATTAACTTGTAATGAATTGCGTTACTTATTTAGCAGCGAAATGAAAGTTCTTGTATGACAACAGTTTGTGAAAAGTAATGCCGTACCTGAATGCGGTGCCATCAGCGATGATACTCAACAGTTTTTCAGATCTTCTTCTCCAACAACCAGAATTGTTTCTAAAATCATCAACATCAGGCGAGTTTCCTAATTGCTCCATTTGTCGCTTCCACATATGAGCGTGGTTGACCCAACATAATGTTCATCTCACTAGTTTTGAGCCTTTTTATTTACTGCCTAATCTTTTTATACTGCTGAGTACGAAGTGAAACAAGCCCTGGAGGGGAGAGATAGAGTGGCAGTTGGAGTCTATGGCACAGAAGCATCAGCTTTCAGTGCAGTGCGTCAGCATTGAACCTCATCATCTTCTTCTTTTTTAGAGCAACTCCTAAGATGCAGTCGGATCTTCCAGATAGAGTAACTAAAGCCAAGTCGACGCAACTCATGAATCTTTCGACAAGCAGCTCGTGTCTTTGGTCGGGTCATCTTTAATCTGCCACTCATGGTTGGATAGGATATCGTCTGGAATGTTTATTTCAGAAGCAACCCGACTTCTTGATCGATGACATAAAATATTTTCCAGCTTATGAATAAGTCGTATCTACAAATCTGCCATGCAAGCACCATTTTGTGTTCGTAAGTATATGGTCGATTTCCGCATGAATCATGCCGTTAGGTAACTCTTATGTTCAACTTTCCTCTAAGAGAAAATTCCGTAGAAGAGGCGTGCTGCGGACAGAGATCCTGCAATACGGCTTGCATTCTTATTTCTTTTTTTTGTAATCTAAAGTTTTCACTCCTTTATCTCTCTTGTTGGCCTTTCCTAACTTGACATTGAGGTCTGTGATAATGAATTTTCGGTATGACTTTTCATTGTGGATAACTTCCTCCAATTGATGATGAAGTGCATTAGTTCATGTTCACCAGCTGCAGCGGTCGGTGTGTAGCAACTAATGATAAAAATTTTCCTATTTCGCCTTACTTGAAGTCGAAGGATGGCTTGGCGAGTTGTGCGAAACAACAAGTTGGTGATGGACGGGTGAACGACGAAGCCTTCCCCCTCCCCCAGCATTTCATGACGGGAGCGTCCCGTTGTTTAGTTAGCGTTCGATCTTCCTCCCTTGGTATCTTGTCCGACAATGGAGTGGAATTTTATGCGGTCTTGGCTGATGCGTGAGGATCGGCGATGGTAGAGATTGTTCCTGCATTATAAGTGCAGAGTGAGAAACAATCTCCACGACGTATCGTTGACGTCTTAAACAAATCCGGCTCCAGTGATGTTCCGCGCTTTACGTAATTTTGTGCCCCCTCAACAGTTCTTCATCACCTGATACCACAAACGGGCAGTTTGATTTTCCTTGGATCTTGATTCGACCTTGTAGGGACGACTTCGGGTCCTCACGATGTTGATTCCAAGAAACTTTTTGGCGGCAGATCTTTTAGCCGGACTTCTCAGTTCTTCATTTTGATATGATTTTAAGCCAAAATCATAGAGCAACATTACGGTTGGAAAAGTTTGCCGCCGATTAAGGATGATGTACAATCAAAAATCCCACAATATTCTATCAACTAATCAGTATGATTTTCCTAGAGATCCAAAGTACATCGGCTGATTTTTGCCAGCTTAGCATACTATGAATTATCGTTGTGTTACTATGTGACGTCTTCTATACTGCCACACTCCTTACAGAAAGTGGAAGTGATCCCTAGTGGTAGTTAGATTTTAGCTCGTTTTTCTCAAAGAAATTCCAAGTGGAAGTGTCGAGTTCTTCCTAACCTTGGTGCAGTCAGCTGGCTGATTAACCCTTCCCGGCATAAGGATTTGTGACAGCGACATTGGCATAAAATCGTCGTCAGTCTTCATTCGTGTGTTTCTCTAGGTTTTTCAGAGACAACTTGTTCTCCTTGAATTTTTTGCATTGATATTTCGAAGTCTGGGATTTTCCTATTTTCATTGAGTGTCACATCTGTCAATCGGAAATGCAGGGAAAAAAGGACGAAACGACGAACAACATGTCATTGGAATTGTTTTTATTATTCAATCGTTGATTTCTTCTTCTCTTACTGAACTTTGTCAAAGTGCTTTCTTGTCGACTTCATTCGATGGAAGCCAACTGCTTTCGGTGTCTTTATGAGATCATTCACTTTTTTTAAAGACCGCAGATTTATTTCATCTGTGTTTTTCTAAGTCAAGCGACTTATACGCGTAGAGTATTCGCATATCCTTAGTGTCATGTAGATTTTTTAATATTACGTTCTGCCAGTCGTATGCTCTGATTTTCTCCCGAGTATTTTAGCTCTTCAAATAATAACTTGGTGTTTTTATGTTCCTTTCTGCTTCGCATAATCAAAGCTATGTTTTCAACGTAGTGAACTCGGTGGTGTGTTGCTAGTACGTGGTTTGGGTTTTCGAATGAATAATACTTGAAGATAAGATATATTTTAGATCGAATAAAGCATATCGCGTTAGCGAAACATTCTTGACGTTCTCGAAGATGGAGGTTGGTTTGGGTTTTGCACCACAACATAGCCATTCGTCATTCATCGTTGTAGGTATTGATAAAGCCATTCGTCCCTCATTGCTGCAGGTATTGATACCACAAGGCAAGAAACTTCGTTTTCGATGTGGTGTAGCTGACTGTAAATGGCCAGAAAAAACCTTTTCTATTAGCAGTGTAATGGAGCACCTAGCCTATCATTATGCGAGGATCAGAGGGTATGCCATTGATTTTTACTGCATCTTATCATTCTTCTGTGATTTGCCACCAATTCAAGTTGGAAACTTGCTAGTGTTCTTTACATTTACAGTGTATGGGATCTAGCAGAAAGTATTTGGTCAAGTGGTTAGTGACGGAAGGCGTCAGGAATCCAGTGTTGGTTCGACCTCCTCCCTAACACTTCTGCAGTCAGTAGCAAATGCTCTAACAGAACACCCTCGTTTGGATCCATTGGAATAGCAACGAGATTTGCCCAATGTGCGTTCTTCGTCGTCCATGAAGAATACGAAGTTTCCATGTTGCAGTTGAGACAATACGCGAGAACTATGCCCTGTGACTCACCGAGGCGGAGTGGAAGCAATCGAATTACTGCTCAGTAATATAGGCAGGCAAATATGTAGGGTAGTATGGTTTCTGAGCGTGATTCTCCCAATCGTTGAAGAATGTGCTCGCCCACTTCACAAACGTCATCATTTTCCTGATAATTGATTGTGCGCAACCAAACCGCATTTTTGCAATGGAGTCATTCGATTTTATCGCCGTCTACACAATCGTTTCGACCGACACCATCATGAAATCCATTCGCGAAAAAGTTATTTAAGAGCCCAATATATATAATTCTTTTCGGCAAGTTTGACTCGAGAACGCTGCGTTTTATCTATCAATTTTCTAATCGCTAATGTTAGTGAGGAATTATTGCGCACTTTTTCGAACTTCCAACTCCGAACGTGGATATCTTGATACTTTACTATGAAACTCGTAATTGTCTTCGAGTGTACGTTCTCAGGAGGTCCTGCAGGACTCAATAAGATTTCATTTCAATTTCGTTGATTATTTTCTTGCGCGACAAGATCTTCTTCTGCGCAGTCTCAAAAATGTCCACACTAAGTATGCTTTAAGTCATTACCACAGCTATTGAAAACCTTCACATGAATAAGAGATTTGCCACTTGGCTACAGCTCTGATACCGGAATAATGGTGGTCTTTTCCAAGGGTCTTATTCTAAGCTGACCATCTAAAAGGTATGAGCCTGGTATTGGATCGATCACTCTACTTCAAATCCGTTTTCATAGAAAGCGTTCCGTAGTTGTATTCAAACTACTGTAGAACGTTTTACCTCTATGGGACGACGTGTTCCACCTGACGTACACGACTGTTTAAAGACCTTTCTCGCTGAGTAAAAGTCTTCTCTCAGGCATTTGGTAATCATTCAGAAGCTTGGATCCCTGCTAGTTCAGAGTTGTGCTTGATATCTGGAAAAGACTTTTTATCACGTAGCAGCGAAAACCAGAATATGTTGCAAACTCAACTTGCTTCATTTGCTCGATTGGTGCTTCGATATGGCGCTTCACCAAGGTTTCGCAAGTCATTCGATAACCCAAATTTCAAAAATTTTGATGATATGATTGGATTTTCGAAAAGGTTATCAGAGACCGTTGTGAGGGGGAGAAATTGCATTATACGCTTAATAAGTTAATCCGCCGCTTGGACGACATAGCTGGTTTTTTGGTAATTAAAGGTGAAGTTTGCACGTCAAAGGCACGTCAAGGGCATATTGTTGTTACATAAAGTGGGACATCACAAATAAATCTTTTATAAAGATTTTTTTCAAATAAAGAGCACCTACGTGCTTTAAAACCCTTCCTTTTTCTGCTGCAATACTACGTCATTTGAGAAAATAAAACATTTTCAACCATTATTGTGCATTTGTATAGCCTGTCTTGCAAAAACGTATTTGGAAACTAGGTCTTCTACAACTGAGCCACTTCTGATAAAGGTCTATGTTGAGATGAATCTAGTCTGTAGCTGGAGTAAATGTCGAAAGAGTGCGCGTTCATCATTGCGGAGAATACGATAGTGCTCGTTCCAGGCATTTTAATAGTCTTCTGATAGCTTGAATCTCGGACATTCAAGAGGTGCATTCGATTTTTTGAATGCCTGTATATTACGCTGTGACAGTAGAAAAAGAATCTTATTTCACACTCAAGCATTTTTTGAAGAGCAGAGCCATTCCTCAAAAAATTCGGTAATTATTCGACAGCACAAATTTCAACAAATTTTATAGTTTTATTGGTCCTTCAAAGGATACTTTTGTTGCGCTGAACACTGAAATTGAGTTTACATTTCACATGCGGCGCATATGCCTTTCACCGGTATGTGGATCGATTTTGCAACACTGGCGTCAAGCGCCACCCATCAATAACCAGTCAATAACTTAATTCCCAGGAATTTCAATAGCATGCTTGCTTTTTGAAAAAATCTCTTATTGTGACGGTGTAGTGAGAACAAAATTGTGTGCCACATTTGAGTACTTTTCAAAATGCGACGAAAAGCCTAGAAAACTAATCTTTATTTAAAGTCTTTCCCAATCGAATGTTCTTCTTTCCGGCCCATTGGTTTTCGCGGTTGCTTGAGTCTCACGTTTCGGCAAGTATGCCTTTTTCGGAGCCTGAACGTATTACTAGTTGTAACTCTATTTATATGACTATATACTGTAAAAAGGAAGAAAAAACAAATAAATTAAAAATATAAGGTATTGATAAGCGATAACTGATTCAGGTAAAACCACTCACCGTGCAATGTAGCCTAGAGGTTCCTTGAGCACGGTGACGCATGAACCCCCCCCCCCCCCATGTCATTAGGTCAAATTAACAATAGGTGTCAGGTGATAGCTCTGCTCGAAAATCAGTCTGAGACAAGGTGCGATGTAATTGGTAATGCCAAGGCACCCTCCCTTTTTGTTCTTGCGGGTTTCTGGATTTATCCAAAAAGCTTCAAGGGTTTCTTGCGCCGATCTTCTTGATTTGTGCCCTAGGATTTTGACCACTACCTCGAAGTCGCCATCATTGTGCCTTTGTATCCTGTGTGTACCTAGAGGTTTACTTGGGATATTTTTTGTTTTTTTCCGTCTAGGTGTTCTTCTACGCGGATGTGAAGTGCTCTGCCTGTCTCGCCAATGCAATCGTCGCCACTTGTCTTACAAGAGATAAGGTATACTGTACCGACGCTCATGCATTCGCCGTCTCTACCGTTGGAACAAATAACACAGTGTTCTTCTTTCCGGTCAATGGGTTTCGCGTTTGCTTGCCTTCTTTTCGAAGGCGTGTTCGCCGAAACGTCAGCCACAAGCAAACGCGAAAGCCATCGACCGGAAAGAAGAACAATCGATTGGGAAAAAGATACCAACCTCGTGAAGCTCTAAATAAAGATTAGTTTTCTAAGCTTTTCTTATCATTTTCGAAGGCTTATATTATTAACATGCCGAGGTTTCAAGAAAGTCGGTCTTTCGAGTTGTTACAAAATAACGCAGTCCTTCTCATTACATAGACGGTCAAACAAGCGGTTTTGAGCTAATTAACGATACAGTGTTCTAAAAGGAATTTCTACAATTCCTACAAAGTTTCTAGACCGCTGTTTTTAAGGCACTTTCTAATAGCGGTACTGACTTTGTCTGTTATGAAAGGTAGTATTAGAGGTACCTTCTTGTTTAGATGTGGCGCCCTGTCGTTCCTGTCCCCACTTCACATCAGCATTAAAGAACACCTAGACGGAAAAACAAATAAAGACCCAAGTAGACCTGTAGGTACAACAGGATATAAAGACACAACAGTGACGACTGCGAGGTAATAGTCAAAATCCTAGGGCACGAATATAAAACATCGGCGTGAAAAGCCTTGAAGCTTTCTGGATAATTTCCAGAGATTCTCAAATAAACAAAGAGGGAGAGTGCTTTAACATAACCAAACTCATGGCACCTTAATTCAGATTGATTTTTGAGCCTGGCTCTCAGCTGACACCTATCGTTAATTGACCTAGTAACATGGGGAGCTGGTTCATATGTCACCCTGCGCTAACAACATAGGTAGCCCCTAGACTAGATTGCACGGCGAGTGTTTCTTCGTGAATCAGTTATCGCTTTTCAATACCCTAGATTTTAAATTATTTGTTTTTTTTTCTCACAGTGCATAGTCATATGAATAAAGTTACAATGAGCAATACGTTCAGGCTCTGAAAAAGGCGTATTTGCCGAAACGTCAGCCACAAGCAACCGCGAAAATCCATCGGTCGCAGAAAGAAGAACAATCGTTGGAAAAAATACCAACCTCAAGAAGATTCGAACAAAGATTAGTTTTGTAAGCTTTTTTTTTATTTTCAAAGTTTTAAATTATTACCATATCGAGGTTTCAAGAAAGTCGGTCTTTCGAGTTGTTACAAAATAAGAACTTTTTGCAGGTCACAGCTTTTCTCTCAGATTTTCAATAACCATTCAATAGCGCAAATCTCAAAAATTTGGAAAATTTGCTTGATCCTCAAAAAGCATTTCTTACTGCGATGTTACAGCCGAAAGAATATTAAGTTTAACACTCGGCGTCGTGTCGATCGCGCAGCGCAATTAATATGTGGCATGCGATACGCGCCATTCGCGACGCGCCCAGTGCGAAACCCAATATTTTTTAGCTGTAAAAACGCACTTAGAAATCCTTTCGAAATACCAAACGTATCATCGAAAAAGCTAAGATTTGTGCATCGAATAATTATTGAAAACCTGAAAGAAAGGCTGTATCGAGAGAAAAGTATTTAAAAGTGCAACCCAGTTCTAGTTTAATGCTCCAGCGCGCTATGAGCTTCCTCTAAAAATTATGTACACCATTGAAACCCTCGAGATCTAAGCTACAGTTGGTTATTGAAGGCAATAGCTTGCTGCCAGTGTTGCGAACTTCATCAATATACTGGCGCAAAATATGCATGCCACTTGTGAAATGCAATCTTAATTCCAGTGTTGCACAACGAAAGAAATTTTTTTGGAAAACCAAGCACCATTGAGTTTTTCAAAATTTATGCTATCAAATAATTACTGATTTTTTGGAGTAAGCCTCTGCTCGGCGAAAAAATGTATGATTGTGAAATAAGACTTTATTTCTACCACTACAGCGTAATATGAATGCCATTTAAAAAATTGAACACACCTTTCAACTCTCGAGATTCAAGCTCGAATGACTACTGAAATGTCTAGATGGAGTAAAAAAAATACGTTTTCTTGAATATGGGTGCGGATGACGAGAAAATATATAACATTTCTTCATAAACACATACTTCTGACCAATAGTATATTTCTATTCCGATATATATTCCATTTTTTTGGCTCAAACACGATTGCCTCTCCATGCGCAGAAGTCTCTTGCTATCCAAAAGTTCTCCACTTTCCTTCACACACCTAGTTTGAAATAATTGGAAATAAAAGATTGACTGATATAATTTAGTTATAGTTAGAGCTATTGATGAAATGATATCGAACGCAGCATGCATCATCATTTTAACAGAACAGTCATTGTTTCCAATTTTTATTCATTATGAAGCTTTTAAGTCTTGCAAGAAATTAGGGAAAATCAAAACGAAATTTTTTTCTGATTTTGTTATTTAAGCCAAACACGAGGTGTTACATTAAACTTTATCTGACAGTTGACGTTTCTGCACTTCGCCTTCTTCAGAGTTTCGAAAGGTCAAATTGTGCGCAATCCAATCAGTCAAACACCTCCATTACTCCTTTACAAAAAAAACGCCAGATGTAGATTTCAGTCGCATCAAGCACTCAACTCTCAACTTGAGACAGCTTGAGAGTCGAGAGTTGATTTTGTGCTTGATGTGATTGAAATCTAGGTCTGGTGATTTTATGAAGGCCCGCGTCTCCTCGTCGATGCTTGCAAACACTCAGTCTAGTAGCAGTACTTGTCGTGACTTGGTCTGTTGACTCGTTACTCATCTTCATGTGTTCATGACGTGTCATACACGTCCCTCGTATAAAATTCGGTTATGATCGATCGAACTACGCCGGTTCATCGATCGATTGCTTTTTTACATAATGTGCTGTTGAAGCGTTATTTGTATATGTCATGTATTACCATGTAATTATTGTTTATTTTAGATTGTTTTCTCACACGATAAATATAATTACTCCTCGTAACAGGCACTCTATTACGCACATCAACACCGAGTACAGCAACAACTAAACAGAGCGTTCGCTTCTCGAATGACCGCATCAGTATGTTGTCTTTTCATGACAGTATGTAGCTTCCGTTACCTAAGATCTCTATCGCCGTCCCAGAAAGGTTAAGACATTGGGGTATTTTTTCGTTAACTCTACCCTGTTTAGAGCCTTTGGTAAAAAACGTATTTTCTGCTTTCACAAAACGTTCTGGTGGTCATTCGATAGACCAAATCAAGCAAATTTCAATGATGCATTAATTTCTCAAATGGGTTGTTTTGGCGCTGTAACGGTCGAAATGAAGTTTTGTCTCACATTCGCGTGTTTCTCGCTGGGCAGAAATCTTTTGTAATCAAGTATCGGCTTTTAGATAGGTATTTCTCAGAGCCCTGCAACAGTTAAAAGAAAACTGGGTATTCGCACTCGGTGAGCACACGAATCACATGCAGATTTTTCTGATGACTATTAGGATTGTCTCTGATACTTCGAAATCTTCTCTACACGTTCATGGGTTAATCTAGTCCACAATTGTGTTGTACTTTATGCCGAAATTTTCCTACACTATTTAATCGACATTGACTCTTTAGTCCAACTGTGAAAGAAACGAGAACCAGTAACGAAAGAAGACGAGTGTTTCAAACCAATTTTACGATACTAATATTGATCCTTACAGCGACAGCTATGCTCATAACATCGCCAAATAATTTGTGAACAGAATTGTAGCTTTATTAGACGTTGTTCTTTGTACAGGCATTTGGATTGTAATGGGGGTATTTTTGTAGGAGCCCGACAACTTCTTATTTGGTGGTTGGCGAAGTAAAAATGCTCATAATTAAGTAAAGTCAATGAGAAGCAGAAACTGTTAAAAGGCAACTGACGTGCACTGGTTGCTCAATTGGCTAATGTTGAGACCGCTCGTTGACTTAGTGCCTATGTTGCGAAATCCCATACACACACCTGTGGTGCGTGCTGACCGGTGTCACTGTTGCAATGGGCGACACCTTATTTTCTTTTGGCTTCTACAGCTTACTAAGAAGTCCTTTTGCAAAAATAAATGCGTCACTGGAATCGACAGAATTCAGACTATCTAGGACTATCTAATGATTACTGTAAGACCAAGGAAAAATCTCTCCATAGCGAAAATGCACCAAAATGCCACGAGAACGAAACATGATTTAATTTTGTCTGTAACAGTAAACTTGAAGGTCTTCTTCGCGCAAATACAGTTTTGAAATAGTCTAGGTTTGAGCTTTCGAAAAATTTATAAAACAACTCTAAAAATAAAAGAAAATTTCTTGTTCCTGAAGAAGTGCGGAAAACAGGAGTAACACGAGTGAGTCACACCAAACCTTTTCAGTATTACAGCGTTCTCAAAAATCCGTTCCGAAAATCAAATATGTCTTTTAAATTGCTAAGATTTGTCCTGCCTAAGGTTAAAATCTGATTTTGAAAAATTCTATCTGGCGAGATTTGCTCGAAGATAAAACGAAATTTTATTTCCATTGTTCCAACTCAGAAACAAGTGATTTAAGAAAGAAACATCATTCAAATTAGCTTGACTTGAGCTATCGAATAATACCAAAACGCCTTACGAAGGCAAAAGATGTTTTTTCATCAAAGCCTCAAAGAGGATGAGATTACGGGAAAGCACCGGCCCTAATTTTGGACACGGCTTTCCTTATTTGATTATGATTACTTTCCTGGTTTATGGAACTAATTTTGGGTTTTCTTCATGTTTTGAGGATCTAATGATCTTCTATGCACTTTTCTATGTTCTATATGCATATAAAACACTAGTGTGTCATAAGCAGTCATACTATCGCTGGCAATCACTCAGTTGCTACAAGTTGTGTGAGGGATGACCTTGCTATACATTTTCCATTCTCATTCCTTGATTGTAATCCAAAGCTTTCAATCGTTATTCTCTCTCAGTTGGCCTTCCTCACCCTGACATTGAAGTCTGACAATGAATTAGTAGTGAGAAATATCCTTTACGGATAACTTTCACCACCTGATAATAGCACGCGTTAGTTCACGTTCATCTGCTGCATCGATCGGTGAGTAACAGCTGATGATGAAGATTTTCCTATTGCACGTTACTTGAAGTCGAAGGATGGCTTGGCGAGTTGCACGAATCGACAAGATGGCTGATGGACGGGTGAACGACGAAGCCTACCTCATCAGCATTTTATGGCGGAACCTTTTCTTCGCGAATCACGAGCGCCCCGTTGTTTAGTTGACCTATGTCGATCTTCCTCCTTTTCGTTTTTTGTACGAAAGTGACGTGGAATTTTGCGCGTCCTTTGCTTTGAGAGATGCGTGAACTTCGAAGATAGTGGAGAGTATTCTAGCAGTACACGTGCAGAGTGAGAAACAATCTCCATGACGTTCGTTGACATGTTCAACAAATCCGGCTCCTGTGATAATCTTCGTATTGCGTGATTTTGTGGCCAGTCACCAATTGTCCATCACCTGATACCATAAAGGAGCAGTTTGATCCTACTTGGATCATGACTTGACCTTCTGCGGACAAATTCAGGTTTCCACGATGTAGATTCCAAAAATTTTTTTGGCGAAAAATCTTTTAGTGGAACTTCTCACTTACTGATTTACGTATGATGTTGAAGCCAAAACCATAGAGCGAGATTAGAGTTGAAAAAAGTTCTCCGCAGCGCAGGGATGATGTGAAATCAAAAACTCCACAGTATTCTGTCAACTAATTAGTATGAATTTCCTAGAGATCCAACGTACATCGACTGATTTTTGCCAGCTTAGCATACTATGAATTATCGTTGTACCTCTATGTGACGTTTTCTATACTGGCACACTCCTTATAAGTGTGGAAGTGATTCCTAGTGTTAGTTAAATTTTTGCTCGCCTTTCTCAAAGAAATTTCAAGTGGAAGACGCGAGTTCTTCCTTGCCTTGGTAAAGTTAGCTGGCTGATGAACCCCTGACGGCTTAAGGAATTGTGACAGCGGCGCTAGCAAAGCAGTTAAGGAATTAGGCGTCACTCTTCTTCCGATTTTTCTTTCCTTTAGGATTTTCAGAGACTGCTTGTTCTCCTGGAATTTTTTTGTACTGAAATTTGAAGTGTAGGACTTTCCTATTTTTTCGTTTAGTGTCGCATCTGTCAATTAGAAACGTAGGGAAAAAGGCGAAACGGCGAACAACGTTCCATTGAATCGTTTTCATTATTCGATCGCTAATTTCTTCTGTCTCTTACTGAACTTCTTTGCCAGAGTGCTTTCTTGTTGACTTCATTCAATGGAAGCCAACTGCTCTCAGTCTCTTTATGAGGTCATTCATTTTTTCATAGACCATGGATTTAGTTCATTTGTGTTCTCCTGAGTCAAATGAATATATGCGCGTTAAGTATTCACATATCCTTAGTGCCATGAAGTTTTTCTAACATTACTTCTACAATCGTATACTTTGATTTTTTTCGTGGTAATTTTTACTAGCTCTTCAAATACTAACTTGATGTCTTTATGTTCCTTTCTGTTTCGTATGATCAAACCTCCATGTTTTCATCGTAGTAAAGTCGGTGATGTGTTGTTAGTACGTGGTTTGGGTTTTTGATTTAATAGCACTTGAAGATGAGATATATTTTAGATCGAATAAAGCTTATCGCGTTAACGAAACATTCTTGACGTTGTCGAAGATGGAGGTTGGTTGTGTTTTGCACCACAGCAAAGCCATTCATCATTCATTTCATTGCAGGTATTGATACCACAAGGCAAGGAGCTTCGTTATCGTTGTGCTGTGGCTGGCTGCAGGTGGCCAGAAAAAGCCTTATCTATGTGCACTATGGTGGAGCACCTGGCCTATCATTATGCGAAGATCAGTGGGTATGCCATCGATTTTTACAACATCTTATCATTCTTCTGTGATTCATCACCAGTTCAACTTGGAAATATGCTGCTGTTCTTTACATTCACAAGTGTGTGGAATCTAGCAGAAAGCATTTGACCGAGTGGCCAGTGACGCACAACGTCAAAAATTCAATGGTGGTTCGACCTCCTCCACAACACTTCTGCAGCCAGTTAACAAATGCTACTGCGGAACACCCTCGTTTAAGTCCATTGGGATCGCAACAAGATTTGCCCAATGTGCGTTCTCCGTCGTCCGTGAAGAAGACGAAGTTTCCATGCTGCAGTTGAGACAATATGCGGGAGGTGTGCCCTGTGACTCACCGTGGCAGAGAGGAAGCAATCAAATTACTGCTCAGTAATTTTGGCAGTCAAGTGTGGTAGCATGGTTTCTGAGCGTGATTTTCCCAATCGTTGAAGAATGTGCTCGCCCACTTCACAGGCGTCAACATTTTCCTGGTAATTGATTGTGCGCAACTGAACCGCATTTATGCAATGGAGTCATTCGATGTTATTGCCGTCTACACAGTATTTTCGACCGACACCATCATGCCATCCGTTCGCGAAAAAATTATTCATAGCCAAATACATGTCAATCTCTTCGGCAAGTTTAAGTCGAGAACGCTACGTTTTATCCATA
>JAHQIW010000774.1:0-58706 GCA_019055375.1 Parelaphostrongylus tenuis | reverse complement strand
GTGCACTCAAATAGTGGAGAATATCGGATTCGATGAGTTAATCGGTCACTGGGGGTAAATATAATTTGTGAGTTACAAGGATTAATAGGATCAGTCGTCGTACAAAAAGATGTGCCCCCAAGGATTATCCAGGCGTGTAATAGGAAGTCGAAAAAATGCATAAGTCTCATTATAAAGCTTTCTTGCAGGCATTCAGATAGAAGATCAGTTTCTTTCGGCTCATATCAACTATTAGCGTGCCGTGGCTTTATTCGACCAATCGCTAAACATTTTTATCATTTGCAATAAGAAGAGTTCGCTAACCATGTCGCGCGTTTGCAATTATGATAGCGTTTTGTGCCTTATTGGACATCAAAATATGTTATCCCTTTGCGGACGTGGCGCCATTGTGCGAGCTTTTGGCCCGGGAGGCTGCAGAACGACCCATAAAGAACGACAGCTGGCGGCGCTTTTCTCCCTTTGTATTGCTCCAATACTATTATGGTTAGTTTTGTTACAATGACAAGTTTATACTTTTCTTGTCTGTCAGCATATGATCTTTTCGTATTTCTGCTATTAATATAAAAGTATCATTACTTTTGTGCATTTGGTTCTGTTAGAGCATCATTGTGACAGACTTTGTAACAAAATTATTTATATGTAAAGATAACGTCAAGTTCATACATGTTATGCGCTCATGCTACGGTAAAAAGGAGTTGTCACTACTTTCTTTTCAAGAGCCTTAAGTGTCGCAGTTGATTTTATTGAAATATAAGGTTTATGATTCTGAGACATCCTTCGATCAAAAAATTTATACTAATTATATTATCTATAACAGACACAAAAAAATCAAATTTATCCTGGACTCTAGTGCTTCAATTTCGGACTACTTGTGATGCATTATTAGCTAGACTATATAGATCCATCGTTACTTCTTCGCCGAAAAACCTGGTCCGGAAGAATAATTACGGTGCGGAAATTCATTAGTGCCGGCGAAGGATTGCTTTTTCTGCATGGATAATATTCATTTCATGGTTACAGGCTCATATTTTGTTTAGGGATTGATTGTGGAACATGATGAATGCCATCTCTCAAAGACGCCATAATTTTCGTGGGATGTTAGTTGTATTCACAGCTATAGTCTCTTTTTGCAAATGGCAAACCAGGACAGCGACCAGAATGGGGGTCTAGCATCAGCGTTAAATCTTGTGCTAAAAATCTTCATGTTAAACAGTCTTAGTAACATCAGTAAATGATTTACCTCTTGTTTGTGGAGCTCCGTGATGATGTTGCTTCCTTGTGAGGAGTAAGTAAGCCCGGCAAGTTGTACTCTGGAGCAACGCACCACTTCTTCCGGTAATACGCTTTCCTCCCCGAAAGGAATCGCGTCCAGCCGACGACGCAATAGTGACCTTAGATCGTTCGCGCAATTCTTCGGTGATATAAAACCACTTAAAACTGACCAAAAAAGGGCACCTATTGCTATCAATAATTCCTATTTTTCCATCTATCGAGTCCATTAAAACCAAAGGTTATATTATTGGAGAGGTGAAAACAAGGAAAAGTGGAGGAAGTTGGTATTAGGAAGGAGACGGAAGAAGAAAAGAAAAATCGGGCAAGCCCGGACGTTTCTACTAGGGCCCCTCACCATTGAAACGAGCGAAGCCACAAAACACGAGGGGACGGCAGGAGGGAAAAATCAACTGAGAGAAACACGGAAAGCGACCGCAAGCAAACGAATGACAGAGGAATAAGTGAGCGGAGTTTCACCATCGAGTGTACAACACAGAAGAAGAGTCCTGAAAAGGCGATCTGCCTGAAATTTCTACTGTTGAATAAAGAAATCATATACATCTCGTGTGGTCATAACAAAAGCGCGGACAGGCTAAAAGATTTTTCCCAATCGCGACATGAAACTGGAAACCGGCCAGTCGCATTTTTGTTGAATGATTCCGCAGCTTGGGAACAATAACAATAAATTTGTAATACAAAGATTGAGACCGCATAAATTGGTAATCATGTCACGCAGAGCCGACCAATTTACAGATTCATCCATGAGTCTGTTCCGCTTTCGGTCTTTGCTCTCAACTCGGGATCAAAGGACCGCGGTACCTGCAGCAAAAGCACACGGCAGAGAGAATGCGTTGCATTTTGACAGATACTGGGGCCGCAGTGGTGTATGCAAACACCGTAATGGTGTCGGCCCTCATTTTCACATAATAATCAAAAATAGACCTCATTTCCAGGTGGCTTTGTTTGTTGCTCCTTTAACAACGCGCGGAAAGTTTCAACACGAAACAAACAAGCATAAGCTTTGCTAAATGTGAACTGGGTCCACCCAATGTGAATGGTGGCAAATCGCGACGAATCGCCATTTAGATGGTATAGTCCTCTTTCCGCCGACCGTCCTTTTTAGTGATTATTCTGTCAATGGAATATCCAGTATTGGACAAATGTTTATGCAATAAGAATGTGCAAGCGCGTAGTCTGTTTCGTTTACAATTTTAGCCCTTCGTGATTGGGAAATCCTCTGGAGCGTTGAAACTTATCAATAGTGTGATGTGAACATACTCAGTTGTAACCTTTACACTATCACTACGTCAAACATTGGCAACAACCTGAACGTTGCCGTTAGCACAGACATCAGGGCTCCCAATTTCATTTTGTTCTTGTGATGGGTCTTCTAGTAAGAGTCGAGTATGAGCTTCCTCGTGAATGTGCATTCTGCTTTCAGCATGGTCAACATTTTTTGGTGACTTTTGCCATATTTCTCTTTCAGGCCCTCATTCGAATAACTTTCTATGAATTCAAGAGAAAAGACGGTTTCTTAACACATTGTTGAGAGCATAAACATATCAATGCAGATTTTCTTGTGTCCAATCTCAAGTGTTTCGACGCAGCTCTGCGAAGGTCATATGTAAACTACATGCCGCCTCCTTATGTAATTGATTTCGAGCTCAATACCAGCCATTCCCTATTTTTTTTATTACACTAGGATCTTGGAATATGGCCATTAAACATACAGCACCGCTGTGCCTGTTTTTGCTTCATCTGCACACTTTTATGATGAACATATCTTTTTTTTTTTTAATGGGAATTCACGTGTTCCCCTTTCTTGGACGACATCTACATTCAGCGACGACGGAAGACCTGACCCTACGTTAGTTGCGTCATAGACTGTTTCGTTAAGCAACTTGAAAAGATAGCCACTTTTCTGATGGAGATTTGGGCCATCGGAGGGCCAGGCTCTCTTTATACGTATACAGGCGTAACAATGGAATGCCTAACTAAGTTCAGGTCTAGGCATGGATTATATATGGTTTCCCAGACTGCTCCATGATGTAGTCATGGAGAGTCAGGTCTTGGTTATCAATTCCTTCTGTTTTCTGACATACTAAAACTAAACATGTGTTGTACGTTCAAAGGGACAGTACTTATGTCCAGCAGCAGTCACGTCATATATGGCCTCAACTACACTTAGACTTAGTCGGGCATGAGACCCCGCGGAGATACTAGTAATCTTTGAGCTTCTGCTCATAACGCTTCCTTATTCACCCCCCTTATATTGGATGTATGAAACATGAAATATACATCAAGCTGTCCACTTCAAAATGCTGTCTTGAAGCACCAAGAGATAATGTCTATCGTGGTTTTGAGCGAACTGAAACTGGGACATCAAGACTCCGTTCGTCCTGTCCTACATCAAATGTAAGTGGGCAGCAGGGACAATTTCGAATCCTGACTTTTTGATGCACAAACCCACTAATGTCTTTATCGAAAAACTCATTATATTTACGTGATTAAATATACAGTCCACCATTCACGTGTGTGTGTGTGTTAAAGAAGAAACTTGTCTACAAATACCCAATAATCACATTTCAATTGGTCATGTTGGCTATCGTTTTCAACATTGCCCGTGCAGGGACACCGCTATTATGATGTCTTCGCAAGTCTTCTATAATCAAAGATCAACATGAAGCGCGTGAGGACCGCAGATGTTTATGACGCAGTCAAACCGGGGAAGGGGCACGATGAATCAAGCGGGAAGCAGGCTGGAGCAGGGGAGAGCGGGCGGGGGGGAAAGAACACGGTAGATTGTCGCGCAACGGGTGGCTCTTAGGGGGGAAGATTCGCAAGCTTAGGGGACCGGCAGGCGACTCTATTCAATCGGAAAAAAATGGGAGAAAGCCATCCTAAGCAGGGGGCAGCATCGACCCGCGCACAACAGGGAGGGTGAGGCACATGAAGGACTGAATGAAACCAACGGACTTTATGAACCGGATAGGGATTATAGCGGAAACGACAAACACAGAGGAAAAAGACGGAGCGTGCACAAGGTACAGAGAGAATACGAACCACAAACAGGGCACGTTTAGGGGACGGGGACGACGCAGACGAGTACCAGAAGACAAAGAACAGGTTTGCTACAGGGCTGGAAGGCTATACACTAGCTAGCGGAACGAGAACACGAGCGGATGATATGGCGACGACAAGAGTATCAGGGATGAAAGTCGAAGCGGCGCGGCGCGGAGGGAACTTAGGCGGGGGATTCAGGGGAAACAGGCAGTAGCGAAGCTCGGGGCAATGTGCAAGGAAAGGGGGGGACAAACGACTAGGAACAACGGAACGGGCATAAAGGATGGCCAAGGATAAGCAAAGGACCGATAGTTGAAGTCAAAAGGGAACATAATGAGAATGTTTGGAGAGGCCGAATGAGCCATAGAGAGTGTCAGGGTGCTGACAGAAATGATTGTACAGGGGAAGGGACGATAAAGCTGGCAGACTGTATCAGACTCTCATGAAGTGAAGTACCTTCCTCCCCCCCTCCCCCCCCTTTTTCCCTTTCCTTTTCCCTCTCCCTTCTTCCCCCCCCCTTCCTCCCCTCCTTTCTCTCCTCCTCCCCTCTCCTCCTTCTCTCTCCCCCCCCCCCCCCTTTGTTTTTTTTTTCCCCTCTTCCCCCCTCCCCCCCCCCTCCTCTTCCCCCTCTTCTCCCTCCCTCCCCTCCTTCTCCCCCTTCTCCCTCCTTCCCCCCCCCCTCCTCTCCCCTTTTTTTTTCGTTTCTTCTCCCTCCTCCCCTCCCCCCCCCCCCCCTTTTTCGAGAATCGTAAGCTTTTTTTTGCCGGAAAAACGTTATTGACTTCATGCTAGTGAAAGAAAAATTTTTGTTATGTAGTAGGTTTATTAGCAAATTTTTTTTTTCTGTTTTTTTTTCTGAAACTTGAAAGGGACCCGCGAGCTGCCCTCAACCCGCGCGTACGGGTCTTTTTATTTTAGTAGGCACACGTGGGGATCAAATGTTTTTGATGCACTACGGGAGAGTTTATAAATCTTATTTTACAAAAGGCTAGGTTTTGTCAAAAAGTTTTCGATGATGATCAATGAGATAATTGGACATTAGACTATTTTCACACATAAGGAACGAGAGTGCGTGTTAATGTGGGTGCGAATAGTTTTTTTTTTTTTTCTTCTGTTGTCTGCTACTAGGTCCTGGATTGCTGAGGTGATTACGTTATTACAATTCACTAGGGTTATAGCTGAGGTCATCGCCTGTCGCCCCCCCGCATTCACATGTGGGGTAAGTGTATGGTTTACGATGCCTTCTGAGGCACTATTTTTTTTTTTTTTTTTGTTTGTTTTTTTTTTTTTTCTGTTGAAGGCATATAATACTCCTCCCACATGCAATAGACATGTATTTTGAATATTGCATTGATTGTTGTTATCTTTACGTATGCGCCCGTAATATGCTTTTGATTGGGAGACTCCATGCGTGTGACTAAGTCCCCTTTCAAAATAGCTCGATATTTCATTGGATAAAAAAAATGTCAAGTACGTGACCCTGGTGAGCGCGTATTGCAAAGACACTTTTTTCGTAGTTTCGTTCTCTGCGTAATGGCTACTGAAAACAAAGGATCAACGTTTGCTTTTCCGAAGTGTGGTTACGTTTGGAGTTTATCTGTAGGCGTTGTTGAGTTGACATAATAGAAAAATTTGCACTTCTAAGCAAAAACTTGAGCGCTCTGCAATAAAGCTTTTTTTTTAAGTTATCATTTTTTGGAAAGGACTTGTCATGAGCGTCTGTGTCGATTTGTGGCTCATTAAGCGTTGAGTTTCTCCTCCTAGGTCATGTCCACGTCTCAAAAAACTACAGATAGTTGGTGTCAAATGTCAGCGTTGCCCTTTTTTGTTGTACAATGTGTTTTCCTTTCTCCTTTCTGCCGTTCTATAGTTTTCAACTGAGTTTCTTCTTCAACTATCACTGTCTAGTCTGGAAGCAATTCGAATCAGCTGGGAAGAAGGAAAATAGTAATTTTTCCTCCAATACTAATTTTTTTCTTGTGTCGTATTTTAATAATATCTTTTATGCTATAGGATTTCTGGCAACGAAAGGAAGATTAGGGATAATGTTTATATTTTTTTTACGCTTAGATGTTTTAGGGTTTTTTTTTTTTTTGTCCAACCCAACTTTTGTTTCATCATGTATTATATATGTAAGACAAACTTCAAATTTGATGCAATTTTTGCCTTTGCCGCTACCCTGTCTTGTGTGATTTTCTTTTGGAAAATTCTTTTTTAGGATATTTTTTATATTTCTTTTTTTAACAGGGGTACTTCCTACAGACGCTATTTTTTCAGTGTAACTCGGATTTACAGAGGCTCTCCAGTTTGTTCTCAAAATAAATCTCAGGGTATTTTTCCCATCAACGCGCACGTTCCGTGAGTACGTGTAAAAGAATTTTTTTTTAAATGCACGAAATATTTAATTTCAAAGCACTTCATCGCACTCCATCTCATCAACTATTTTCCAACCTCGCTCAAAACATTCAATATAGTCTGTAAACATGTTTTTAAGTTTTTCGAAGCTGTCACATGAGAGCTATACGTACGTTTTAGCGGTGTCGCCCAATTTATTAGTGCCCCACTCCCCACAATGAACTCTACGTGTAGCAATGATGGGGAGACCTTATGGTCATAAAACGTGGACACTGGGTTATCACCATTGTTTGGATAGATTTCTGCATATTCACTATTAGCCATAATCCATCGATTGGAAAAATGGTGGTAACACAATATCACGTGTTATCGCCATATTGTACCCCCATCCCCGCTATAAAGCAGGGTTTAATGTGGGGCATGGGTCATCAATGAAAGTGGGCGACACCACCATCACGTACATGTGGCTTTGACGTGACAATCGCGAAAGACTCGATCATTCTCACAGACTATAATGAATGTTTCATAACGAGATTTTAAAGAGTCGATGAGATAGATATCTACATGTCTACAACCAGCCGTAATTCGTCGAGTTGAAAAATGGTGATAACACAATATCACGTATTGTCACCATAGTGTCGCCCATCTCTCCAGTCAAATGTCTAAAAAGTCAGTGTGGGCAAGGACCACTGATGAAACAGGCGACACTGCCAAACGTACGTATGGCTGTGTCGTAAAAACCTCGTAAAGGCTTCCAACCTCCTTAAAGACTATATTAAATCATCGTAGCCTTAGAAACCAAAAAGTGTTCTATATCGCTATTGAGGTATCATCTTCAGACGTACTCTAAGAGTTTGGAAGTTAACAAGAGTTATCTATGGATCGGCATCGTGTGCAGTGGTGCAGCATTGTTTTTAACGAATTTCTTATTCTCCTGTAATTTCCACTCACAGTGATGGCTTCGAGGTAATGTACGGAACAAGATCATGTCGAAACTGAAAGACTCATATCACAATCTTTACTTGCGTAAGTACCAAATGGTGATATAATAAGACTTGACGATCAAATCTCATTACTGGCTATTTGACGGATATTTCTACTAATGAATAAAGGCACTTGATATGAAAGATAAATGCGGAATAAAATTTTTTCGTACTCATAATGTTTTGAATTCTGAAAATGCGGCGTGTTTGAAGAAAACATTGGAGCTGTTTCTAGATTACAGCGATGAATGATGTTTATAGTTGAGTAGAAGTGGGTCAATAAGAGTTGAATATAGCCCTTTTCGAGGTTTCATTACGCCAGTGGCAAAAGTACGTTTTAAGGATTTCGCTCACCTCGTCAACTTCACACGCTTTACTGACCCTCTAGATCGTAGGAGAGGGGAGGAGCAGAGTGATAAGACCCAACAAAGTGAATTCTGGTCCTGGTCTTTTCTCTCTTTCCTTGGCCTTACCATTCTTCGTCTACTCTTTCTCACGATCTAAAGCAGCTATTCAGATGTGTAGCATTGACAAGGTGGGCGCTTAATAAATTAACGAAACGTGCGTATGCCACTGGTGAAACAAGGAATCGAAAACAGCCAAATCAACTTCTTTGAATAGGAAGGTATCGAAATATCGGTAAAATGGCATCGCACTGCGATGTACAATGTCACTGCTGGCGACACTTCGATTTGTGATTGTACTGTCTTGTTTTCAACCATGAATAACCTTGACGAAGTCTTTTTCTCGGGTTGGGACAACACAATTGATCCATGGCACCGACTGTTTTTAGAACCTCATAATAAACATTCAAAATAATTTTGAAAAAGGATACTTGGAGCCTAAGCGAGGTTGGTGCGCCAGGGCCATACATCGGTGTTCTGGAGGTCTCGCCCTTCACGTCAGTGACCCAAACCCTACATTAAGCCCTGCACTGTAGCAAGGAGAGAGGACGTATGTGGTGACGGCACAGTGCTTAATGTAGGGCTGGGTCACTGACGAAGAGGGTGAGACCTCCGAAACACCGGTGTACGGCCCTGGTGTGCCAACTTCGCTTAGGCTTTTGAGCATTCTTTTTGTTTTTGAAAGTCTTTTCTATCATATTACAACATTTACTGAGTATTAAATCCTCTTTGGTGTAAACATAAATCTAAATTTTACTAGAAAACTACTACATTACCACTGTAACGCTCTGTGCTTCCCGCCCCATTCCCTCGCCTGTTGCGCAAGGATCACGGCTGTCTCCAACTTGCTAATGTATAGCAGGCATATGCGATGGATTGTGTTGGACTTTCTCCATTCACCTTTATCACCTGTCGTCCCAATGGTTCTCGAGTGACTTGAGCGAGCACCAGCAATGCTTCACTTTTTTTCTTATTACGTGCAGAAAGTAGTCCAATAGGTCACTCTTCCACTGATATGAAATTAAGAAACGCAGAACTTCAATTGCATGAATAATCGCATAGAGGAAGAAGATGACCACATTATGACATATCTTCGCTGTCAAAGAAGTACAAATCAAAACTATTCTAAATTGCTTGCGTGCATGTTCGGTCTGGGTATGTGATTTGAAATGACCTCTAACTCAGACTAGACTTTCAATCTGTGTGAGCTTCGATTCACCAATTTATGTTAACGGAGCATAAATAGCCTCACTGCCCATAACAGTGGAATTGAAAAGTGACATGAATGTTTTTTGAATGGAGTAAAGTGGGTTCATGGACATTTCATTGAGTTATAAATTGTTTGCGTATTCCGACCGGAGAGAATGCATCAAAGTTGTCGAAGTATTAGCCTCTGCAAATTACAAAGTGTACAGGCAAGATTTTGCCACTTTTGAAAAAGAGTTTGTGAGAACAAAGTATATTGTCTAACAATGCTCAAACTAGGTGGATGACCATCTTTCAGATTCTTAGTATTAGCAGTAAGAGGATAAAAAAAAGGAAGATGATTACAGTTGATATTACTGTCAAATACTATTTCCAAACACGATAAGATTGTGACGAACGCCAGGCAGTGCATACCTTTCATCTGCTGCTTTTCCGCCTACTGCTGCCGACGGAATATAGCAGCACTGAGCAGATCAAGGTGTTATCGTCTGATTTCGTTATAAATGCAATGTGCGTGTGTGAACAGGATACGCTTTTGCTCCGCATAGAGGAGCTAACATAGATTTAACCATTTTGGTCAGGACTATTTCCAAAACCATGTCTTTTTCTTCATTTTTATATATTCGTTGTCTCATATATTTCTTGACTGATGTTTTATTCACATTTTTTCCAATTTCAAATCATCACTGGCATAAGGATGTGTTATATCGGAAAACATGCTAGTAGCTTTAGTCAAAGGGTACAATACTGCGATGCTAGCAGGATGCTAAGATTTTAGGCCAATATACTATTGGCGAGACTCTTCAGCCCAGTCAAAGCTCAAGTTCCTACTTAGAAGATTGCGCTCTGAGCTTTTGGGATTAGCAGGGCGCTGCCCTTTGGGAAATGTTCGACAACAAGCAGACAATCAGTACCAGCGTCTACGCAGAACAATTGAGGAGGTTGAATTCAGCGCTATGAGGGAGTTGCTGAAAAGAGCTCAGTGGCGCCCTGGAAAGAAATTTAAAACTACAGCCATCTCAAAGCGACCTCTCTGGCTTCTTTGATAGCCAACCTCATTTTCTCTGGGAAGAAAACGTCATTCAAGTTTTGCTCACCAGATGGTTGGACATGATTGATCATGATTGTGATTATAATGCTAGTTGACTGATTTCTTTGAATAAAATTTTTTGGCACTTTATTATCCGCCTTCAGGGTGTTTTTTCATGTGCGAATACCAATAATTCTAATAGGTTGCGTGAAAAAGTTCTGAGAAAATGCTTATAAAACATTTATTTATGCACCTATCACACCCAAACGAAGACAAAACTAGTAGTGAAGGAACTCTCCTTTAACTTCAAGCACTTCCTGCCACTTCTCGGCAAAAGATCGATCTTCTTGAACGTTTGTAGAATACCGATTGAGCGCATTTCCTTGCAATTTGGAGGGTAGCCCGGCTGTGGTGTTTCAAAGAGCGTCCGCTGTTGACCGTCAGAAAGTGTTGTGGATGGGGTCCCTACGGCGTTGTGACGAGCATCGGAACCACTCGACCACTCCCTCATCTAGCCTAATACGATGATGAAATGCTAGATGGAAAAGCCATCAGAAGCGATTCTCTATTAACCACAAAACAGTAGCCACTTTGGTCAGGCAATTGGATTAGATTATTCAGGAACACTTATGGCCCAATGGTGTGTTCCTCAAAAATTGTAGAAAATGCACAAAAGCGCAACGGTACCAATCTTAAGACCGTAGTCACGATCTCACATTTGTTTACGGATAGGGTGGATGTTTTCACTGTTACAGCTGATTTGAATCAACCTGCATCTCCAAGTATATTTATGTGTTTGTAGGGCTTAATTTACCTCCTCATGTGAACAGCACATGGGTAGCCTCGTTGCTTATAAGGCATGAATTAGGATAGGAAAGATAGCAGCGTCTCTTCACAAAAGTGAAGTGTGCGAACGAACTTTTCATTACGATTGTGGACTGTTTATAGGACACCATTATATAAGCGCAGGGAAGTTGTCAATTTGCTAATCATTGAAAGTGAAGCTCGTGCTATCAAGCTCGTTGAAACTCATTAAGTAGAGTGTGAGAACACAGTAAAACATCTATCGGCGAAAAAGATCATTGAAGATTGATAATCCATTTGCCTAAACAAAGCAGCGAATCCGCTTAATACTCATTTCCTCTCAATCAATGCTTCTGATTATAGTAGAAAAGATTACCAAAATGACATAAGTATACTATTTCAATATTATCAGTAACAAGAAATATTAGCAAAATGTCAGATTCTTCGTTTTCTGCATCCATATTCACGATGAACACATTCAGTGAGCCCATGCTTACTTGTTCAATCGCTTTTGAGAGATTATGGCAGTCACCTGCAAACAATCCACTTTTTCAATCCCTGGCTACGTATGAGACAGCACTGGAGCGTGGAAGTCATCACGCCCAGTTCTTAAGCGAAAAAAATGAGGTTGCATACCATTGGTTGTGCTGTTGGCGTCCTCTTGATACCGATTTAAGAGAGTCGAAAGTGATACAGAACAATGATAAAGCTGAAATTTTGCCACTTCCGAATAAAGTTTAACTCACAAATCACTTTGCATTATTGATCAAAATAAATTTTTGAGGTGGCGCAAAGACGCGCTTCTGCAACGTAAAGATCTGCAGCTTCTTTGGTTTTCTCAGTCCGACATTGAAGAAAATGTAGTAAAAGCAACGTAGGTATTCATGCCCTACCTAAGACCGAGTTTCTAGCCTTTCTATTTTCTACCCTTCAAAACAAACAAAATTCCATGCCAGTTTTATTGATTGCTGATTCTTTGATTCTTTCATATTGATTGATTCTTTCATATATCCATCACTGGTGAGAAAATTTGCGCATATAAAAGTCTCCCTGGCAAGTGGAGATCATAACTAGGACTACCAAAAGCCACATCATTATGTCGAGAAACTGTAAGTTAGGTAGTAAATCATAAAGATAACATATTTTTTCGACAGTTACAAATCCAATGGATCTAAACTTTCGTTTAGCGCAACCCCGTAAAAGTTGCAATATATACCTCTTGGTAAAATTGCCCATAAACTAGGTCTAAGTGAGACTTATATTACACTTACCTATCCAGAGCGTGGTACATTTCCGTTGACAATGTTTCACAAAAAATACTGCCCATTTGTTTTTGAATTTCTGACCAATATAGTAGGTACTAATGTGTAGATATATAAGTAGCACATTTTGGTACACAGTCTGCAATAAACGCCAGGAAAGGGCGGATTCTAGACTATCTCCAAAACATTCCATTGTTACTTATGCGCCTTACCTGTTTGAAAAACGCACTTCCATTTCGTGTCTTCTTCGTTGATAAACGCTTGAATAGGTATCAGCGGCATCATGAAACATTAGATTGAGGCTTCATAATTTTAGTAATTTGAAATTATTCATCAAATGCTGAGTCGATTTGTCGCAAACGAGTAGTTCTTCTTGAAGGGAAGCTTTAGGGAGAAGGTACCTGATCCGACTGAAAACTCGGCAAATTTTTCGTAATATCTCACTTTATTTTGTGTTCTTACTAGGCAAAGAATTAACATGAATACCAATGTTTTCATCATATGGCGATAACAGATAGCAAATGTTTGCGGTTACCGTGTCGCTCAAATGTGAATATCGTCTGAAGTACGAAGTTACCTCTGTATTCTATGAAGTGGGACAAAAAAAGCATTTCACCGTTCTGAGAGCGTAAACTATCAAAAACCATGTATCACCGTGTTCAACTAGTCTTTCAGTTCAGAAAAAAAGATCATGTGGACGCTAGAGGAATGTCGTCTAAAGTGTTCCTGCGCAGTGGACCAGGTGGTGACAAACAAGCGCTATTTCACTTTACCTACTTGGTTAGATGAAAAAACAAACACATTGTAAGAAACAACCACCTGCGGCCCCTCGGCGTTGATTTATCCGGTTTTATGGAAGCGAATAGTCCGATTTCTCAACCTAATAACGATTTTTATAACAACTTTGCGCTAACATGAACACTCATAACATCATTGATTATTCATGTCATGAATTCAGAAAAGTGGTTATTAAAAATGTCTTAGCTAGTCGTTGGAAGAACATCAATCTCTAGTTCCTCTTCCATCGTCCAAACAAAAAAATTTCCTAATTTCGGTTGCTTGACAACGAGTTCAACGAATGACGTTAAACTCGTCATTAGGTGAAGGAAGTAGTGCAGAAATTCAGTCTATCATCAACTCACCTTACGTTTAACTATCAAATAGATTAACGTTGTGCAGTCAAGTAGAAAAATTGAGATTATTACGGCTACAGTGACGTAGAAGGCGGCGGAGATAGCACTCAAATGATCGCACGTTATATAGGAGAGCTTCCACGTCCACTTCATTGTATCAAACAGCACGAAACATCTTTCAGCTTAGAGAAAACTGGATATCTCACATTTATTATTGAGCCAACACGTTTTGTGGCCTGTTAAATAGCTGACTTATAGAGCCCGATACACGTCTCTCAATCTTAACGGTCTCATGATCGCTACTACCCTTCGTCTTTTGCCAGTCCTCTCGGGGCGCTCATTCCTCTATACTAAGGGTAGGCGACGACGAACATTTTACACTACGGGTCAAGTGAAATTATCACTGAACAAATAGTGTCGTACACTCGATTGCTCTTTGGCTTATATTTCTATAATATTATACCTTTATTTTGAATGTTTAATTAAGACCACGCTCAAATTTCAATATATCTCATAACTATTATTTGAGCCAACATGTCAAGTGGTCTGTTAAACCGCCCGACTGATGAGACCGTCAAGGTCGAAACACGTTTATCGAGCTCAATAAGTCAGCCCATTCCGCAGACCACATGACCTGATGGCTCAAATAATAGTTGTGAGATATATTCAATCTTGAGCGTGGTCTTAATAAAACACTTTAATTAGAGGAAAGCTGGATACTTTTGTATTTTGCGACGCATTTTTCCAATACTTCGGTGAGACAAAGTCTTCCATTAGCCTGCATGATCTCGTTATTATTCTATGGCTCAAATTTCGAAAATTCCCATTATGTAGTTTTTTTGTAAAGCCTTTTAGAGAGCTGTAACAGCGAAAAATCGAGTTTCTCACTTTGAGTGCTTGAGTGCTTTGTATACGCAGGTGGGAGTTGTGACTGATTTTTTGGATTTCAATAATCAATTCGAAATCATCTTGTTCCACCGCCTACTGCGGTGTCATGATGATTCTATAAACCCAATGATACAGAGTGGTGTGCAAAAACCGTTTGCGTCAGCCGGGATTTGAACCCAGATCCTACTCTTTCCGGGAGCACGTGTTAAATTGTTGCACTACCAACGCTAGTTTCGCACTCCGCTCTTTCTACGCTACAACGCGTTTATCTATTAACTTCCGAGTAAGATCTGGGTTTGAATCCCAGCTGCCGCAAACTGATTTTTCTATCAAATTTGACAGGTTCATTTTATAAGGGCGGTCATTTCAGGACGGTGGCCGAGTGGGTGTGATGCTCGTCGGGTGGTCAAGCCCCCATATGGCTAATTTCACCCTCTTCAATACTCTCCGTCAGTAAACAGCGAACGTTCTATGGAGTTCCCAGCCAGGGCTGTTCCGAGGTTCGAAAGAAACGTGCCCATCTAGTAATCTGCCTACGTTCAATAAAAGGCGATGAAAAGAGTGAATGCCAGACCTATAGATCCAGGAAGTAAAAAAAGTGCTCTCGATAGCACAAATATAGATGATTCTATGACAATACCTGATTTTGAAAAAGGCTTCCATAGAGCACTTTGAAAATAAAAACAGATATATTGTTTTACACTAGGAGTTATCTCTTTCGGAGCGGTATGATCACCGCGCAGAGAGATTAATAAGCATGCAGCAATTTTCTTTATTCAATTGATGATTTTTCTCCGCTGAAAAGCCTTGCATAAACCAGCCGATTTGATACTTGATAACATTATCTACGTGTTCATATGTCTTTTTCTGCAGCAGCATAGACTGCTTAGGGTTCTAGCAGGTTTATGTGGCAATATAAAATGGGAATAAAAAGTCTGTGCCTGTAGAACGATAGAACACAAGTTTCTTCAAGGTTCTTTCTGATTATAAGGGAGCAAATGAAAAACCGAAATTATTTGATGAAGAAGAAGTTTTGATAGGAGTGTTGGCAACCAATCGAAAGCTGAGACTTCAGTCTATCGCCCTACGTCGCCAGTTACTGAAGAGCTTTTTTGATTTTGCTACAGGAAGAAATTTCTTACGTAAAAGACGCTTATATTTCTCGCCGGACAGAGTTTATCTTTTGAACTATTAGCAATTATTTGATGGCATAATCGTTTTTGATGCCAAACAACGTGTTTAAATACTGAAAAGACCGTTTCTCTGCAATGCAGCAGACAAAATAGGTAGGGTTACCATATGAGAGAAGATGGCCGTTGGGCATTCGTGACCGCCCGTCGAAGGCGTCCACGTGAATAGCTGCTGACACGATGATTGACTGATTTACTAACATGAAGGTGCGTTGTCCAAGCGTATGAACTGTGGAGGGAATCTGTAGTTTCACAGTCATTTGCTCGATGTAAAGATTACACTCCACATGTGCAACCCTCACTGCGATAGATCACTTAGGCTGCACGGTGTTATGGGAGGTTCGTCAAGCCTCCTAGTCTTCATTGCAATCTCTAATATTGACAGGTGATGATACCTTCGAATTACTGTTGGGAGTAAATAGGAAGTTATAGCCTCTTAAGTTTTGACAAAAAGTTCGCAATGATGATTATTTCTAAGCTTTGATGTCCAAATTCATGGCTGAAACAGAAGTACTTGAAGTTTTTTTGTAGCAGGGTCATACGTTTTACGTAGTGCTTTGTGATGCTAATGTTTTTTCGATCCTATGAACGCGTAGAGAAGCATCTTTCAGCGAAGTATTGTGTCAGCAGTCACTTGGCCGTCACACCCACTGCGACGGGAATGGTGGCGGCCTCTCGATTAGCTTCGCTTGGACGTCCGGAGCGCAGCTGGTCCCTCAAGTTGGTGTTGCTGGCGCGAAACTTAGCAAGGGACAGAAACACTGTTCCTGTGTACGCAAATCCTTGAGCCTTTTGCCCTGCTGATTTTCTCCAAGGCTGTCGGTGCATCATAACCCCGTTCGTACTCATACAGCAGCAAACTGCGATAAAGGCTTCGTTGAGCGGCCATGATGAGACAAGAATGAACAAATTTGCTAATAAAACGAAGCTTAGGAAATTCTGCACGAGGCGATATGGATTTACTGCTTGAAGGATGGCAGAGATGTGTTTAGGTTTATGGCGTGTACTTTGAATAGTTTTCTCAATCAATTTTAATTATTTCTGGTTAACAAAATTTGGTTTTTTTTTTTGCTCTAGCGCGAAAACTTATCAAAGGACTTAATGATATTGCTGTGGATCTTCCTGATGCAAAAACGCAGTCTTATTGAATATAAGATTACAAAACATACTCGAAAAAAACGATACTGTATGGCAGAATCCTAGCATCCAGCAGATCAAAACTATGAAAGAAGTGTTCCTGACAGTCAGTAGTCTGGGAACTCGTAGAGGAAGTGTGAAAGCAATGACTCTGTTTAGAGTAATAGCGAGGTGAGAGCAGATGCTCACCTGCGAGAGCATGATATCCACCATACTGAGCAATCTGGAGATCGATTCGGTCGACATTTCGCTTTCACTGAAAGTTATGAGGTTCTTCTCAGGTTCAATATTTGAAATCTTTATAAGCCCTATTTTTTGTGAACTAAATCGCATCTTTGCACGTCTTGATTAACATAATGCGTTTATTCTTGGAATGTTATCAAGTAATTAACTCAACAATAACACCTTCGGCTCCACCCAAAAAATCCTGATTATTGTGTATCGTTTATCGTATTATTCTCGAGGGTTCCATCATAACTGTGGAGAGGCCCAAGATCCGTTTTTAGAATGAACATAAGGCTTCACTAATGTTGGGTGGTGTTCAAAACCTTTGAAGTCAAATGGGAATCGTACCGGCATCCCACCCATCCTGGAAGTTTGTGCTAAGCAAATGCTCTACCAACGCTAGCATTCTGCCGCCCACTCCTTCTCTGACACATGGCATCGATCTGTCAGGAAGCAACCGTTAACTGTTTGGTCTGGCAAACACATATCGGCTTCAAAACCAGTTATGCAGACAGATATTGGATTTAAGTCATATCTGATTACACACATGTCTAACTTCAATCAGCTTAACTGGGTTCAAGCCGATATGTACTTGGCAGACCAACATCTCGACGGTTGCTTGCTGACAGATCGATGCTTAATGTCGAAGAAATAGCAGAATGAGAGCTGCTGGTGTAACTAGTTAGCACACGACCCGGAAGGGAATTTGATTTTCGTCTGACGTTCAGGAATTTTGCCCATTACTCAGCATTGATGAATTTATTCTATGGCATCATATCATAGCTAAATGGGTTAAATTGAAAGAACTTTACTTGGCTTTGTATAAACATAAGAGACTTCAGAGAAACGTTAAAGCACTGCAGTTTAATGACATTTCGGTACTTCTCCGTTAACCGCACCCTGCTTCGACCATTTGATAAAACGCGTTTTCTAATTAGTGTTAGATTTATGGTAATCAACTGATAGTTAAGATCACGACAATTCTAATGACGTGTTTTTCTCTTAAAAGGTCGTTTAGTCGCAGTGCGTCAGTAAAATATATTATATTAGAAGCCATTTAGTCGCACTGCAACAGAAAAAATTCATTATAATATATTTCACACCCAAGCATGTTTCGCTGAACAAACTTTTCCTTTAGACTATTAATAGTCATCCGACATTTGAATCTCAGGATTTTGATCCTTTCACGACCACCAGTTTTATTCGCTAGGCGCAGTGCAAATCGTAGCTTGTGCGCAATTTTTGTTATTCAAGTGAGGTTTTTCACTGCTTTGCAAATAACTGTAAGGTTTCTGGTAATTTTTCGATAGCTTACGGCTTCTCTACACACTCGCATGCTCTTGGTGCGAATATAACTTCTAGGTTTGGCTAAAATCTCTCTTTCACTGCGCAGTTACAATAATGTTGACACTCTGTCGGCTTGTAATAACTTGCACATTAAATCTAGTGATATAACTCTAGTACTTCTGATATATTTATTACACACAATACTTTAGACCTATAATTGTGGCTTGAAAATTGGAATGTAATGAATAGTTTGTCAAAAATGATGTTGCAAAGTGCATGCGATGCCGGGTCATCGATAAGAAAGCATGAAAGACCTTTTTGAACCAAGATGTATTCGGTAGAGAAAGCTTTTCACCTATAGTTTTGGTAATCATTTGATGGCTCAAATCCTGTTGCGGTACTTCGGTCTTGAAAAAAGTATTATAGCGTGCTGTAACAGTGAAAATAAGACCATGTTTCACACGCGGTATCCTTTGTTCGCTCGGCTTGAGTTTGTATAGCTTCCTTTTCAATATCTGGATGGCTCTCCATTCAAAATTTAGGGCTTTCCAAGATATAATCTTTCTTTCGAAATTTTCTCTATAGACTGCAGTGAGAGCAAAAGAATAACTGCGTTTCACCTTTAGAGTTTAGTACGCACATAAGAGATCTTTATGCATCAAATGCATATGAGTATGTAGAGGCAATCCTATTGTATCTGATCATAAAAGTAAACCGAAACATTTTCTTTCACCGCGACTGATGCGAAATTTTTGAATGAATTACTAAATTTTGCGCTCCTTCCGAGAGCGCTGCGTGCAACGATTTCTACTAGGGCCCTGAAGGGGTATGATTTTTGTTTTTTATTCAAAAAATTTTCCTTCGTTTCGAAGAAATTTCAAGCCCAACATGATCATAGGAAGACTTCGATTAATCGTTCTATTGGTATTCGCCTTCTATTTCAACATCATACTACCTCAAAATAACGGTTAAATACAGAACTACTGTGTTTTTACAATAGTGCAATCGGAGTAATCCAGAAGACAAAGGTGAGTAGAACACCTATACTGGCGATGCCGATTGTGAAACACAGCAAACCGAATGAGTTGTGCAAGGCCGGATTATTGCGAACGGTTAGAAGAGCAGTGCCGCTTGAGAACAAACCAAAGAATCCTACCTGAAATTTATTGATGTTGGCTATAGTTGTACCATCTCAACACCAAAGCATATGTTGGTTCTTCGATACCATCACACAGTGTAGTCCAATATTTTATATTACTCTGAAAAAGAAATAAATGCAGAATTATTTGAATCTCCGCATGTCAAGTGACAAAATCTTCCGATCCTGAAGTGACCACAGTTAAGTTCTTGTATTTGGTAGCAATCTACCTATTACCTTCATACCTTTATTTTCACTGCTTATGTATCATCCCTTTACTTCCAACTCTCATACCAAAGGTCATAAAAGGCTCAAAACACGCTATCAGATTGTCAAATTGTTTTGTTTTTGAGCATGGTCTACATAAACAGCCTGAAGTAAGGGTCTGATACATTCTACCAATCAGATTACTGCTCGAAAGTGCTCGACTCTAGTCATTGAAGTGTTCAGTTTTGTCACTCGACATGCAGTGGTTTAAATAGTTCTGCGTCCACTCCTTTGAAGCTAGGGGTACATTGCCTGTGAGGAATCAGTTGAACCGAAAGACACCGTGCTACTAATGAGCCTTTGAAGGCTAAACGGCTGTCTAGCACTGTATAAAAGCCATACCAGACCTCATAAAAACCTCAAAACATGTTATCGGATTATCAAGTTGTTACGGTTTTCGAGTGAAGTCTATACAAACAGTCAAAGTTCATGCAAAAAAACTTGTATTCGCGTCTTTAGAACTCAGGACATTGCCTCAGCGTCGAATAAATTAGAGTCCATAGTTTTTTCAAGCAAAGGATAGAAAATCTTCCGTGCCCAAGTTGCGTAAGGTGCAAAGGTGACTTGATGCGTGCTTACAGATTTGCAACAGAAATAGTACAAGTTGCTTCTAACTAAGAAATTTCACGTGAAGACTTAGAGTATAACAATGAATAAATTCAACGAGAAAATTTAGTAGCACTGCAATGTCTCCAAAGAGCAATTACTGCGAAAAGAGCAACCTTAAACTTACCACAGCCATGGTTCCCGAAACCACTGTTCTCTGTGTGAGCGTACATATGAGTGATGGAGAACCATTGCATCTGGAAAGCGTGCCAGTTAATAACTGATGAAATTCAGCACACAATCGAGAAACGCTGCTGCAAAGAGCGATGAGCAAGAAAATGCCGTTTATGCTTACATCTATCTTTTCGAAAACGAAAGCGAAATCGCCGCACAAGATCTATTAGGTCGCCTCGACTTCAGTCGCTAGAAAAGTCCCTTTTTGCAAAGCCACAGTTTTGTTCCTTTTTGCAGACTAGAGTGAAAATCTTTTTAACGATTTGATTTTTATTTACACGAGGCACCCCAGTGATTTTAATGTTTTTGAATGGCCATGCGTTGTGGATTTGAGATTTGTTTCGAGACGTAAAATTTATGTTCCACACCTTTGCCAACGGATGAATCAATCCTTAATGCTGCAGCTCGTAGAGTAAACATAACTAACTTTTGGAAACACGAAGTAACCAATGAGCACAGATGAAGGGATGCGATGCTTTCAATGCCGCTCACGAGAGAAAAGCAGCTCTAACACACTATTTCTGTAGTGAATTGATAGATAGTCAATGGGAAAATGCTAGTACTCAGTTGGATACTTGATTGAACGATCCTTCCCCTGTTGTGCGGACTTCAGCACATTTTCCACTTTTCTTGCGATTGTCGTCTACGGTAGTGGTTTGACTTGAAAACGGCGGCCGGTACGAGTCTCATATCACTATTTGTAAAATAGCGGCAGATGCTATTACGTCTGATTAATTCTACTAACGAACACGCCCCCAACGTGGTAGTTGGTAGTCTGCGAGAATGGGTGCATTCTCGTGGAGTCCATTCTACAGATCGCTTTGTCCATCTGTCGTCTGATATTCTTACTATATGACCTGCCCATCTGAGTTGTACTACGGGAATTTTTCTGGATCTCGAAAATGAGATAGGCTTCGGAGATCTGAGTTGTACAAGGCGGTTAGGTGCTGTAGTGCTGATTGGATTTCAAAGGACATCGCTCAAGCGCTCTGTGAGTCGTGAGCTGTAGTCTTGACGAAGTCGAAGTATCAGCCCAGATTTGTGCTGCATAGTACAGCTTTTCAGGAACTGTTGAATCAAGAATCTTAGTTTGTAATTTTAGATCCACTATTTGATCGGTGGCTTCTTTGAAAGGTTCGAATGCGGCCCACGCTGCTTTCCTTCTTCTGTCAAGTTTGTCCTTGATGTTTTTTCCATAGTCAGTGAACTACCAAGGTAAACGTACAAGGAGGTCTCCGTAATCAAAGATTCATCCAGTTTGATATTCATCATTGCATCATTGTTTCATCACAAATTAAATCTTCATGTGATTTATACGTAGTCCAGTCTTCTTCCGCGCTTCGTTAAGCTCCCTAAGCATCGTCTCTGCTTCAGTAGTGCTTTTTGAGAACAAGACAATGTCATCCGCAAAACGAAAGTTCAGCAGGAATTTTCCATTAATGCGCATACCCTTCTCGTCCCAATCAAAGGTCTTCATTACACACTGCAGCGTGGCGATGAGCAGCTTTGGCGATATTCTATGTCCTTGTCAACCCCTTTTCCATTGGATATGGTAAGACGTTGACGAAATTAGCTATATTTTTGCGATACACTTCCGATAGCAGTCTTTTAGAGCACCTTATAGGACGGATTTACTCCTTGTTCTTCAAGCGCTGATAGAGCTACGTTAGCCGCGACGTTGTCGAATGTTTTTCCATAGTCGATGAGAGTTAGGATTCTGGGCTTGTGGCATTCCTGACGAGCTTCTATGACCCTTGACATGGTTTGGATGCGGCTCATGCAACAAAATCTCTGTACTAATACTGCCTGCTCAACTGTTTACTGCTCATCCAATGTTCCTGTCATACACAGAAAGATAATCTGCGTAAAAAGTTTGTAAAATATGCTCAGCAAGCAAACCGAACGGTAGTTACAGAGATCCCTCTCGTTGTCGTTTTTATAGAAGGTGACTATGGCGTGTCGACTGCGCCTTCAATATATGCGGTTCCAATGGCGTCCTTTGTATTTTTCGTATCCCATAGTTTTATGGTCTTTCACCGGCTGTCTAGCCACCTGATGCCATAGACGGGAACACCCATTGTACAGGGTAGTGCGGCTGACTATTGCTGGTTGTGTGAATCAATCTTCCCTGGATTCCTGACTAGACCTTGCAAGAGCGTTTCTAGGTCTTGATGATGTCGTTTCCAAATAGTTTCTTTCGGCAACCAATCCTAACAGTCTTCATCTCAGCTGATTCAGAGGCGATACTGTAACAGAAATCGATAAGCAGAGTGGAAATGAGAAAAGTCAGCCGACCGATTAAGGACGATGTAGGGCCGAAATACGCCGAGAATTTCTATCCCGTAGCGGATCCTTTACTAGGAGTTCCTACTAGTTGATAAAAAAGGTGAAAAAACCAAATCAATAGATAATCGAGAGGAAAGAGTCATTAACCGACCGCTCAGAGGCGGTGTAGGGCCGCGTCAAATTCAAACACATATCTTTTGAAGGTTCGCAATTGTTGGTGTAATAAGAGGAAGAACTAGTATTACTGAAAGGACTTGCCAACGCGATCGACTTTGCAACTGGAGCACGGAATCCTCAAGCGTTGTGTTTTCGTAATAAATCTAAATTTTTCTCATCAATGAATAAGATTTTGTCATTAGCAAAGGGTAGACTTTGAAGAAAATATTTCAATTAGGCTGCCTTTGGTGAATTTTGATAGAACAACCACAAAACGTTCACATGTACGTCAAAACTGAAACTGCATATTGAAATACGATGCAATTTCATGGATAATTCGTAAGAAAATTTCTATTAGTAGTGCACTTTAAAGGTTGAAACTGTTGCAGAGATGCCGAAGAGGCTTTGTTTTATTATCTCAAGAGTGATAACTCTATATACCCATTTACATTATATTATGAACACTAATAATCGCTGCAAGGTGGAAGCAAGGGACATGTTTCCTCTAATCTTAATTTTGAAGGAATTAACCAAACTACGAAAATCACTTCTCGAGCTGTGATTAAATCTTCCTCTCGTAGTTAATTTGTATATAGGTATATTTAAATTACAATTATCTTCAGCTTTCTGTACTTTTCTGTTAGACGGAACGGAATGAAGAAACGATTTCTCTCTCTGGACAAGAATTTTTTACAAGGGTGCTAGTGATCATACAAAAGCTTGATTCTATTGCTAGTGCGGTGCCTAATCGATCTGTTGAAAAGTCTTTATTTTAACGCTCTAACGAAAGAGCAACATTTGCGTTTCACACACGTGCTTTTCTCGCAAGACAGATACTTTCTGTGAATGATTAGTAGTCAGTTGGCAGCGTAATATTTAGGAATTCTAATGCCGTGCTTGCTTCAGGGAAGGACCATTTCTAAGCAGTGTATCAGGTAAAAGAAGATTGATTCACATACGCGAGCAAGTGCGCTTTCGCAAATTCACGGACTACGAACTCGGGCGACAGAGCAGGTCAGCGCGGTCGTTGATTGGTGGCGTCTATTAAAAGTGCGACTTATGTTATATGATTAGGAATTATTTCTCCGTTTTGGAAGGAAGTCCAGATTGAACTCCTGACTCTAATACCAAATATTTTCTCTACATATTCATGTATTTTTCGTGCTTCCAGCGAACTAATAGTTGAATTGTGCGGTCGATGTGGAAGATAAATTTAATTTAAACTTTGCAGCGTTATGGAGCGTCATTTCAGAAATGGAACAGACAGCACAATAGCTAGAAATTTAAGCTTTCGAATGGCCACTAACACTCTTATGAAAAATTCTTGCCGGATAAAGAATCGTTTCTTCTTCCCGCGCCATCTAACAAAGAACAACCCTTTTTGTGCCAGCAACAGTTCACCTTTATTTTTGTAACAAATAAATAATAGTCAAACAATTTGGTATGATATCATTCTGAGCTCCTGAAATCTAATATTACTACAAAAGTTTTCCAGTTTTTGTATCTCCTATCTCAATGCAATATCCAAAAGTTGTCATCGTGTTTGAATTAGAAAAATGAATTGTTTGTAAAGAACGATGATACCTAATGCATGCGACAGTACTTCATCGACAACTTTCAACAAACTTGATTTACTAGTATATTTCACTAGTTGAAAGCTTTTATCAGTTATAGAACGGATATTTTTTCAGTGGCTCTCTCAATGTGAATTCTTTAATTACCCACTTATTCTATGCTAAGACCATTTATAATCATGGCCAGTTTTCTTACTGGATATGCGCACAAACTTTACATGGCCGATCGCATTTCTTGTGTTCCCTATTGCTTATCGAATGATTTGTTTGAGCAGAAATATTGAACTATTCTGTGCGGGCTCTAGAATGATGGACCAGACAGGAAAGCGAGAAAAGCAATTCGAAGGAAGAACCGCCCATGCAATCGTCTCCCACTGATGATGCTTTTTGATTTAAAGAGAAGCAAGTATACTTCTGCTATCGACTGCTTTTTTACAGACCCGCTCAAAATGATTTAATCTGAAAAGGATATACATATTTTGAGCCATAGGTCTAGTGCTATATAGGCGCCTATTTCGTCCTATTGGGACTCATCAGTAGCACCGAGGAGGGTGCTACTGATGAGTCCCAATAGGACGAAATAGGCGCCTATATAGCACTAGACCTATGGCTCAAAATATGTATATCCTTATCAGAGAAGCAAGTTTTAAAATATGTGAAATTATTTCATTTTCATCTTTTCACCTTTAAAACTGTCAATTGATTGCTACTAGTCCAGTGGGAACGCTCCGCCAAGCAAAACAGAAAAGAAACGTGAGAACATTTCACACAATCAGTGTGCAATCCATGAAATTCGTAATAAAAACTTTGGATATTTAGGATTTCCGGCTTCTTCTAACCAGAAAGACGTTTATATTCTTTCCGCTAGTAATGATTTAATCTTTATTACCGCAAAGTATGTTCAGAGTCAAAATCTTGCCATATAGTGCCGAAAATTTCGCTGGAAGCTGAAGCTACGCATTCCAAGGGCAAAACTTTTTTTTCCCATAAGCAAAACGTGGTATGAAGGTTCTTCAACAAATCAAGCCGCTGTCAAAATCGACATTTTTCAAGCTATTGAATGACAACAAAACTGCATACTAAAAAGAAGCAAACGTTATATAACAGCTTGTAAAGTGTTTGTTTTCGTAGGGATGTGATGTTCTCGTTGAAACATAGGTAATTTGTAGCCACATAGGCGCTGATTCTTCCAAAATCATCCTCATAGAAGTCACTTCAATAGTATTTCGCTATTTCATGGTGATAATGTCTCTTCAGGACCTCAACATGCTAGATGAATTCTCTCAATTCCAGACGTGCGCCAATGCAAACTAGCAGAAAGACGCGACGTAGCGTTTACAGTACGCGAATTAGATTTTACGCGGCGTGCTACGAAACGTAGCACAGCTACTTGGAAGAGTTTAAGAGATAAAACGGGAGCTGACTGAGCGATTCAAGATGGCTATCAAAGTGATTTGATGTGGATACGTGAATCTAAGCAAGAAAAAACCTGCTGGATTACCTTCAATAAAAAACCATAATGTTGCAATTCCACATTGCAAAAATGACTAACGCCCATCTGAACTTTCACTTTTGCTGCAAATTATAGAGATAAATTACTCAACTGAATCATTTAATGATAGCTTTTGTATGTCTGAATGTCGGCTGGTGAAATTTATAAGTGCAATTCTAAGCTCAGCAAGCACACGGGAAAGGTAGTGGTCACTTTATGCCAGTAAACATCACTGTGAAATAGCTTTTCTTGGTGTAGCCTAGTAATCATGAAATGTCAGTTTTTTTATTTTTATAAGAAAGCGACAAAAATAGGCGTATCACTAACACAGATAAAGTCACACCACCTTGTCGCAAAGAATTATGTCCACTAATCTTATCTTCAAATCTTCTTAATCTACCACATTTGAAGGCGACACGTAGAAGTACGAATTAACCAACCTGCTTTCACTAAGGCTAACCAATCTTGATCTCTTTGATTCATTTGTTTCAAAGTAGCTGTAGTAATGACTTGCGCGCCTTTAACTCTAACAGACCCCTTTTTTTTTACTTCACTTTCACAACTTGTGCTTTCTTCTTCTTTTGTTACCGCAAAACACAGCTGAATTCAGTAAATCAAGTAGGAAGACGTATGAAAAAGAGCATGATTGGCGACTCATAATGGAGAGCATCTTTTGGGATCAAATGTGAAATAATGAAAATGGTGTAAGGTTGAGCTACTCGTTGCAAGAATTAATTTTCAGGAACTTAAAGAATCAAGGGCAAAGCGGTATATGTTTTTGTCAAGAGAATTTTAAATAAGTCACATAGCCCCGTAACACTAAGTGCATTTCCCTCGACTTTTGTTTACTGTGAATTCTTCTATTACGATGGGGTGAGACAAAAACTGCACTACAAAAATGTTAAGGTACCAATTAAAGCTGCAAACCTTAGACAATAGAAGTTGATCTGTGCAAAATTTCTCAATAATCTGTCATCTTATTACGACGAAAATGTAATATTCAGCTTCAAACTTATGTGTTAAAATCTAAAAAGGACGTCTCTGCGCACTATCTACCAGCAAATTTCTTTGCAGTGAGCACACTCCTCGCCAACAGCTGCTCTTCGTTGAAAAGTGAATCACCCAAAACACACATTTTTATATTTCAACTTTCAAATGAAGAGAATAGATAAGTGTGAGATGTGAGAAAGAGGATTTTATATGATCTCATTTGTAAACTTAGTCTCTCTCACACGGAGAGGAAGTGTTGATTTCAGACGATCCGGATAATTAGAATTTATTATAAATAGATGCAGCAGCACGAAACGAAAACACCACATGGGTTTGCATCGCTCTTTACCGTAAAGGAAACGATTAGAAGCTTGTCATTTGAAAGAATTTCATGTGAAATTCCTGATTATCGTCCTACTTCGAAGTTGCTAGCATCCAGTAAGGTATACAAATCGAAAATATGTAGCCGCAGAGACACTGTGTATATATGCTGTTGTCGTTTACAATATTTTGTTTAACAAGGACAGCATTGTGGTTGGCCTATTCTAATATTCAAGAAATTACCGATCAAGACACATCATTATTCCGTAGCTACATTCTTTTTCTTGATAAACTCGAAACGATGTTGTTATGACAATATTTATTTTAAGAGCAGACGTTTCGGAGAGTTTCACCTTCTTCAAGGTCTGGAACGATCAGGTTTTATGCAATAAAGTCAGCCCAATACGGAGAAGTCACCAGACTTACATTACAATAACATAAAACAATCCATTGAAACTTATTATGTATGATCTGACACAGTATATGAGGCGAATAAGTAGGATATCTTGGCGTGAGAAATGCTTTGGCAGCCCATGTGAACTGTGGGCTGTTTTTTCTTTACGTACAGAACTCAGTGAAAGACTCATAATAAGAAGCGAGTACGTGGGAAAATTGTTCTGTTTCTAATGCTAATGCGACTAAAATATCTGAGTGTTGCGGACTTTCGGATTGGATTACTAAGTTATTTGGTTAACAGGGTTGAAAGCAAGCAAAACTTTGCATGGTTCAAAAAGTTGAAATCTGCCGAGACGTCGGTTGTTCAAATAGATTATACTATAATGACACAGCGTTTGTATTGCAAGAAAAAAATTTCCTGTCATCAAGCAGTATGAAGATTGATAGAATGTCATTCTTCTGCCTCCGATAGGCTGATACGCTTTTCTTTCCCCATTCTTGTGGTAGTTACTGTACATAAGTCTGTGTCTTCGTCTTGGGTAGACACGACGTCGTCTATAATAAAATCTTTGAGTTCTTTTCTGTTAGACGGCGAAAATAGATATTCGACCTCAATTTTTGGACAAGAATTCTTCATAGGATTGCTAGCAATCATTCGAAAGCTTAAAAGTCCGGCTAGAGTGCGTGGCCGATTTTTTTAAAGCGCCCTTTTATAACGTTGTAAAATCTAGAATAAATCATGCTTCACACCGGCCGTGCGCCTTTATCTCATAGCGTGTTAAATTCGTTCGTAGCACGAAAAATCGTATGAACGTGTAGAGAAAATTTCACAGTATCTGAGTCAGTCGTTTTACCTAAAGTTTCTTTCAAAACGGATAAAAATTTCCAATTGCTCTACTAGCTGCATCAAACATATCTAACACTATGGGCCATTGATCGAACGCCCCCCTTCAGGGCGTGGATCAGCCGGTAAACGAGCTCGTCGGGCATGTGGAACGCGATCTTATTTTCTTTTCTACACTCAGTGACACAACTTTTCCAAGAAAATAAGCACAACGTTGGAATAACTCAAACCTACGTTTTCGGATATTTACCAATAGTCCAGAGAAGGAGCTTTGTCTGGTGACATTTGAACTACAAATTTTTCTTCCTTCTACATCTCTAGAAAGAGCTTTTCCAAAAGGTAAACACATTTCTGAGTTATAAGGTCAATTCTAAACTCCGGAGCGCGTGTGGCTTTGACGCTACAACCTCGGGAGGGCTTGAAACATTCCTACATTATATTGAATGTTTAGAGCGATGTTGAAAAACAGTTCACGAGATGAACCAATTATGATAAAACGGTCTTCAGCACTTTTGCGCTATCTCAGTGAGTTTTACCATCGTATGTGGGGATTGTCTCTTGAGCTTTTTCGAAACCTTGATCTCATCCATGTGTGTACAATAAACAAAAAAGTTTGTTACAAATTCTCAAAATTTCCCACTTTGATCTCTGAACATTTACGTTCAACAAGCTGCTGTGGCTGTTTGCAACTCCACTTTTCTATAGCTACTTGAATAAAGCTGTGTACGCTTGGATTCGCTTCTATGGTTATTACACGCATGAGATACTCCCACACTATCATTGAAACTGGTCTTAATCTAAGTAAACCTAATAGTCACAAAAAGTATAAATTTGCTCGCGGTGGCCTCCCGCTGAACCGAGTCAGTGCTGCTTATCCTCCCAGACAAGCCTGAGACCTGCCTGGTACCAATTTACCGACCCCGGAGGGATGGATGGCTTGGTGAGCCATGGGCGCGAGATCGAACCATGGACCTCGTGTGCGATGCAGAGCACCTCTAACCACTGCGCCACATGCGCTCCTATATATATATATATATATATATATATATATATATATATATATATAGTAATATCATCCAAAGTCCTGCAAAATCGAGTAAAGAGCAATATGCAGAGCTGTAACAGTAATAAAATTGGCGGTGAATCATCGAAAGCGCCATGTCTCATAGTCTGAATCCTCGATTACGTTTCGCCATTCTGATCTATACAGACAGACAAACCATAGATAAGGGCAGTACAGCAAGTGTTATGGCTATTTTGAATAAAGTCACCAAAATCACCCATATTGTTAGAGTTGACTTGACTGTAATCTTATCACATGACAACATGTTTGAGCCTGTTATGAGGCCTGTTATGGGCACTAATACAGTGTTAGACAAGCGCCTGTTTCGCCCTTCTAGACTCCTCAGTGGCACAGTGTCCTTCAGTTTAGCCGATTCCTTGAGAACATTTTACTATATGAAGGAACGGCGCCGGATAATTCTTTACGTAGAGGAATATCACCAAAGGATCTTTTGAGGCGAGGGACAATGTGCTACTGAGATGTTTGAAGGGGTAGAACAGGCGCCTGTCTACATCGTATAAATGCCCAAAACAGACATTTCAACAGAGAAAACAGGCAGCTCAAACATGTTACCGTGTTATCAGATTCTCAATGCATTGAGCGAGCTCAATGTAAACGGACGAAGGTAAAGTGATATGGCCGCAAATTCCACGAAGAAATACTCGATGATCCGAGAGACAGAAACTTTCTATGCTGGTCAATCCATGAAAAAGGGGTTATACAAGCGGTCTCTTGAAGCAACGGAGAGGAAGCTGAATGCATTCAGCTCCTATGCAATAGCTTGTGGTGTTGCGTCGGTGTAGGACGTAATTAAGGTGAACCAGTGTTCTTAGTTTTCTCACACAAATTTAGACCAACTTCTCGACCTTAGAAATGAGTTGAGCTCTCGATCATTACTGTAATCCTCTGAGTATCACATGATGCATATAACTATTGGGCCACACGAATCCCGAAGAAAGTATGCATAGTAAGAAATCAAGACTGCAGACAAATTTATTTGTGCAATACAGAGTTGAAGAGCTATAATGTGCGCAGAAACGCACTGGTTGGAAGAATATAGTTTGCAGCGTGCACTACTTTGTATTACCTAAGTATCCACTAAAGTACTTCTTTGAAAACGGCCTCGTTATTAAGCAAACGAACACGTACACGGGAATTTCTTCTTACCCAATAATGTCGAGTGATGTGCAAAAACTGGACGTTACACGGGAATCAAACCCGAATTTCACCCTTACAGAGGGCGCGTGCTAACCAGTTGCACTACCTGCGCCTATTCTGCCACCACTCTTCAAGCGCTACAACGCATCAGTCTGTCATCAGTCAACTGTTAAAGGTTTGGCCTGGTAAACCATATCGGCATTGATCTCAGGTACGCTGACAGATATTGAATATATGTGATCAACAAGAGTTCTTTTCTATTTAGTCGCTTTTAGCTGCGGCATCTTGTTACAAACGTACCCAGTGATAATCTGATAGTATGATGACATGGCTTGAGCCTTCTATGAGGTCTCGTATAGTATTACACAGTATTCGACAGGCCTGTTTCGTCTCTAAAATAATGAACATGGAAAGGCGAAAGAGGCCTATCTACTACTATTCTATATATGTGCCATACCACACCTCATAAAAGGCTCAAAACATGTTATCACATTATCAGACTATTATTGTTTCTGGACGAGATCTATAAAACTAATCGAATGCAGAGGTATACTTATCGATGTTGAGTGACGTGCAATTTGACGTCATAAGGGAATCAAACCCGCATTTCACCCTGAAGGCGCATATTAACCAAATGCAAAAGGCTTGCCACCATTCTCTCTACGGTTTAAGGCATCAGTCCGTCAGTAACCAACCAAATTTTGGTACTTTCTGCCAGATAGCACAAGATGAAGAAGCTATATTTCTACGTGGACATGGACTTATCATGAAAGTGTTTGTAATCATTCAAAAGCTTAAATTTTTGGCTCTACGCGCCGGTTTTTTCAACAAGTCTATTCAAAATGCTTCAAAGAAGGGAAATTTTTGTATTGATATAGCATGTTCTGGGTGTTAAGGCCTAAGTGCTAGGTCAGTAAAACGTTGTCCATTTAGCCTTTGAATCCAAAACCTAGTCCGTAATCCCATCCCTCCAAAAACAAATAAAAATGTTATCACTTCTAATAGAGATGTTAGATGTACCATGATGCAGCACTGTTATGCTGGCTAAGCGATAACCGGTTTTCCGGAAGTTCTTCCTGCTATGGTTCACACATAACATCAGCAACATGTCCGCCCTACTTGCCTTTGTCCTTCAAATCACATCGGTAAACTTCCTATAAGTGTTCTGGTTTCTCAGTGAAACTCAAGCTCAATCACTTCTGATGACTGTATAATAGTTACCTGGCATGCCGGGAATCGAAAATATAGGCATAATCATCAATATTCTTTTAGATTCTCTCAATCTAGGCTAGTTCACTGGAAACCTTTCTTCCTCTGACGTCCAAGTGTCCTCATTTTCCTAAATGTGAGTCTGTTTCTCCATGGTTGTTTATCGTGTTTGACGGGCCTTCGCAGATGTATCAAGTCTAATCACGATTGATGCAAGATCGGTCGCTTTCACAAAAACGATTGAAAAATGGGGGATTAGTTAACAGTTTTCTGTTTAGGAATCTATTGCCGAGTGTGGCTATTTATCAAAACAGTGCACCAGTTCCTCGGGTTCGACTTGGTGCGACGAACCCGCTAATGTGAGTGCAAAATCCGAACCTATGATGGGTGTCAATTTAGTGACACAGTTTATCTCAGATTGCAAGGTTTGCTCGCATTCCAGCAAATCTGAATTTAAATTTCAAATTGTAACCAGCTACGAAGAAAATTAAAGCAGTAAACAAAAATTTTTGTACTCTATGTCATGCAGTCAGGTGACTTATTTGAAAATAGTTCGATATAATTCTATCAAGTACTGTAGCTTATTGTTGCGACTGCTAGTTTGCCTCCTTTATCGTCATTTTCACTCCATTTATCATTTTATTCAAAACGCTTGAATGTTCTCCATTGTGCGGGTTCTACTACATCTAGCATTTAATTCATTTCCTGTCGTTCATCGGTCGATGTCTTCTCTCTTCAAGTCGCTGCAATATAGACTCTCAAGGTGTGATGACTTTAATAGAACAGGGTTAATACTTTCATCACTTACATCACGAATGATGTCGTATCATCACTAGAATGAACGAAGAAAAATGAATTTATTGCATTTTTGACTAGTCGAGTGTGATCATTGTTTTCATGTCGAGCTAAGCTTAGGATTACATTTGTAGGGCTGCCCAATTAACAGTTAAATGCCTAAGGTATTTCTCCAGATTTTGTACAGTAAAACAGAGTCCTCTCAGAAGTGAAATTTTCGTATGGTGTCGTCCCTTTTCTAAAGTTCTCACTTATCCTACTATTACCATCTATTTCTTGTCAGCTCATCAACGCTATCTGCAGTAGAGCGTGTAAGGAATGATCTGATTGTCTTCACTAAGGTATTATGACTTGTCGGTGATGGTAAGGAGCATCTTTTATCATCCAAAACTGCGTATTCACAACAAATCTCCTCAGATCATCTTGGATTGCTGCGGCAGTGGTTTCATTTCCTCAAGTTCCTCTAACAATGATAGCCTCTCCAATTATTACACAAGCCGTTTAGAACCTTTGGAGCGAAAATGTCCTACTTATCTCACATTCAGGACCATCGACTCCTGTTGGATCTTGAAGTGAATGTAAATGGCAGCAAAATGTTACCACTGTCCCAAGTGTGTGTGCCATTTCGAGATCAACTATCGAGGAGCTCGATAGAATACGACTAAAGTCGTGTGTTGAAGCTGCTCTGTAATCTTTATTTTCCTGAGGGACAATGACTTCATGGCACTTTTATTTGTGCGATTTGATTTTGACAACTTGTTGTCATATGTTAAATAAGAGTAGTTCACTATGCCTTGCGACATCGAAATCAACACATTACTTGGTCAAATGCTTGCAAAGTATTTTCCAGATGACAACCTTCTCGTCCACTCCGCTGCATGTTTACAAAGAGAACATTGCGGTGTCGATCATCATGGCAGTGGTGAGTTTTACGCTGTTCTTTCTCAAACCTATTAAAGTTGCAGCTCTTTTGGAGATTCTGTTGTAAAACTAGTTCCATATCATCTACTGCAGAAGAAAGTGAAATTTGGTGACACTCAAACGAGAAGAGGATTGGCACGGTATAGGCTTATACACGCCCTCGTGAAAATGCTAGGTTGTTTGGAAATCAATGCATAATTGCTTTGAAAATAATTCTTCTCAATGTAAGGCCACTATACATCATCTAATGCTCGAGTTGTACATGAATAAAACACGACAACCTCAGTCTTACCAAATTTCATCAGTCAGAAATTAGGTGACAGTAAAAGAATTCTAAAAAGCTGCTCTTTACAACTTCAAACTCGGCACAAGTATTTATTACGGAGCCATGTAAAGTTTGGTTAATTCACAGAGTCAATTTGGTGCTGGCTCCAGAATCTTAACGTGCCCACTTGCCTTTTTGAAAGTAAGGGATTGCGTAAGTTCTCTGTATTTACGACTCCGCCACATGCTTACAGAGCTATTTGAATAATCCATCTCCACGATGATACATATCGTATTACTTTAGCGATGCTACATAGGTTGAAGAGGCTGGGCTTTTGAACTGTAATTCATCGAAGCATATTTGCCAAGCCTCCCACTTACCAATTAGATTTTTTTCGAATAATAACGTCTAACCTAAGATGAGAATCAAGATTACAGATTCAGACTGAGGCTATCCTTTGATCTGTGGTCAGCTTAGAATGTTAGAGAGCAGAGTAGCAAATTGACACTACAGAGCTCACAAAAATTCCCGAAGCAAATATGCTAAAAAGCGAAAATTAGTTAATTCCAGATAGGAATGTTTGGACTGGTCACAAACGTTACTGCTGTGCTGGCAGTGAAATACAATCTGGCCTTGCGGAACTCATTTGGCTTATTGTGTCTCTCACACAGCGTCGCCAATATGGGTGCATTGCTCGCATATGTCTTCTGGATCACTCCGATTACATTATTGTAAATATTAACAGCTTACAAGTCAAAGATTCAAAATAAGTAGCTGTAACATATAGGAGCTAGGACGCCGCCAAGCAACCAGATCTATGCCAGGTTAAACGTATAACATTTTGGATCCAAACTAATTACCACGACGGACTATTGAAAGCAATAACTTGCAAGGCTGTAAATCGCCGAGGACGCACACCCACTGTAGTGATATTAGACCATCAAGTAACAGAATCCCGACATATAGCTTGTGAATAATGTAGAATTCTTCCATAACTTTGAAAATCTCAGCAGTACCTAGGGAAAGGTCAAATTTTTTCTCAATCAAAGCATCTTGCCGATCAAGCGCAAAGGCAAATTTTCTCCAATACCACAAAGTTCAAATTTTTGATTGTTTATTTTAGTTTTGAAGACCGTTCTGCGACCATTTATGTGAGATAATATAATTCTGTTCTCCGAAAGTCATTTGGACATAGATCTTGAGTCTTTTATACCAATGCAATAAAAGTTTCAAGAGTAGTACAAAAGACGATTCGGAATTATAAGTTTGTTTAGACAAAGCCTTTTTTTGAATACTTTTGTCGTTGAATAAAAATTTTCACAACATTTCAATAAGTAGCGAAGACCACTATGCATTATGGAAGAGAATGAAATGAGAGCTGAGCTTCAAAAAAATATATGAGAGCCACAGAAATTCTAAATTATGAACTTGCAAAGCTGATAACTTTCAGTAAATGCGAGCTGGCAATCGAAACTGATAGCCAAACTATTCGCTGCGGCGAATCACATGTTCTGGAATGTATGCATTTGCACTCATCTTGCCATAGCGTTGAACAGGGTCGTAGCCATCACATTTCCACTGCAAGCTGCCTGCTGCCTGACCATGAAAAAACACCTCTTTCGTAGTTTTGACTTGCTGGATGATGGGACTCATTCAAACAGCGCCGTTATTCCTCTGGAGTGAGTCCTAGCATTTTGTGGTTAATAAGATTGTGATGTGCGAAAGTGCAGATTTCTGAAGCAATTACAGCTTGAAGAAATATATTTGGAGCACTTTTGAAATTTCCTTCTAAAATGAAGAGTAAGAAAATAAAGCGATGTTCGCCAATTAGTCAGTGGAAAATTGATCATAAATTCTACTTCGCTGATCACGTACAGCTTTCCACTTCTGATAAACTCGAAATCCCTATAGATATAAGTGCTTTTTCATCCTTGTAGAAGAGTCAGGAAGCAGCTGTCGGCGTGAAGGAGAAAAATGCATAATCATTCCTTGGTGGTAGCCAAAACATGTGTCCACATTGAGAGACATTGACTGTATGCATCCACTTTCGTGACAAAATGCATACAAATTTCTTCAAGTCATATAATATACTTGACGGAAATTCAAAAAAATTTGCGATGTAATGTTTTGACAAATTTTTGAAACACCATTAGCATTTTTCATCAATCTCCTTTTAGTGGGAAGCTGTTACATTGTTTTCGATACAACGAAATGGATATGGTTATACTCCTATGCTACATGCGGCCACAACATTACTGCCTACATCGCTTTCTACACTACTCTGCCCGTACTGATCTTGATATTACTACTCGACTGCACCACGTTAATTGCTTTGAGAGTTAAACGTAAGGTTAGTGGAAAATGAGCTGACTACAAAACACGAATCGCAATGTTACTGTCGAATGAATAATGCGAGTGCCGGCAGAATTTCCATTTATCTTAATCAAGTGCAATAATAGGTCGGTGAATTTTACTCACTCTGAAAGTTTGCTGAATATTAGTATATTTTTCTATAGTTATTGTGAATAGGCCTGACTAACAAGACAGTGATCATCCGGTGTGCCTTCGAGATCATGAAGAATTCCATCATCAACTACTCTTATTCAGCAGTCGTCGTTGAAACGGATTTTGTGTCCGTCCCACCTAATCTTCGATAGTTTAGTGCATCAAACAGAGGATCTAATTAATGATTATTCATATAAGTTGGAAATTTAAATCTTTCCTTCCACTTACGCAATTCAGAAAAACTTCTATCATCGTCCTTGCAATTTCGCCTTGAACAACGCTGAGTTGTCTCAGTACTGCTTCAGCAGCGACAAGGTTTTGATACATATGTTGAGAATGGAAGAGCTGCAAGTAGAATTGCTCCTGTTTGATAGAAATTGTTCTCGTTTGAAGGACTTCACTGATCCATTAACATTTTATTGGGAGCTTTTCCGCTTCCTGGTGACAATCATTCAGTGCTGTCCTCTGTCGAAACATTAGTTGAGATGCACTGCTAAATATTTCCGATGAAACGCTGTTCCATGGGATTCCTTGTGCCAATTTACGGTATGCAAAATACTCATAGTTCTGCCATTGTAGTGCCTCAAAGACTGGAAAAGGCTTTGACATTTTCGTTCGTTTTCGTCCAGCCCATTGTCAGCAGATGCTGCATCATCACTGTTTGATGACAACCTAGCACTAACAAAGCGGAAAAGGAAGAGTGGTTCGCACACCGTAAACTCTCTCATTACAACACACTGAATATTGAAGTGTAATAAAATTGTAGTGGAGCTTTATGAAGTTGTTTTCAACAGCATTTGCATAAATAGAAGAAAGGTAAGTCGTTTATGAGAAGATGATTTTGCCACAAAATTAAAAAATTAGTGTAGCAAAAAATTTCATGTTTTGATGGTTCAAAATTTCATAATCCTGATAGCATCTACACAAATGTCACTCAACGAAAACGCCACCAAATGGAAGCTCGTTTTTTCAAACAGGTAAGGAGCATGAGTAAACACTGGATATTTTAGGTTGTCTAAAGAGTGCTTTTTTAATCCGTTCCAGACGGTCTATCAAAATGCCTTATTTATCTACATACAAATTAGTTTTTACTATATTAGTCAGCATTTTGAAAACAAGTGGGCCCTATTCTTCACTCAAACCTTCTCATTGGAAATGTATAATTTGCTGATGGGTGAGTGCCAAAATATTTAGAAATCTGATCTAGCTTATGGTTATGTTCAGTAATCTGTGATACAATGATATGAACAGTCTTCTTACAAGAGACTGTCAAGGATATCCAGGAGTGAAAGAAGTCGAAACAATGCAAAATTTATATAAACTTTTGTCAGATAAGTTCCAGCTGCTTAACAAATTAGTGTAGCTATTGACTATCGCAATCATTTTTATCAATTCCAAAGTTGATTTCTACATGCGCGACTTTTGCATTAGTGATAGGTGTATGAAGCAAATATATATCCCTTTGCGGATGGCGCCATTTTCGGCTGGCGGGCGGCTCAGACTGCTATGAAGAGAGGCTGCCGGCGCCTACTCCAATACTAATATGGTAGTTTTTTTAATGAAATTTATACTTTTCTCGTTAGCATATGGGATTTCTGCATTACTAAATAATTAAACATGATAGGAAAGACTTTAAAAAAATTACTTCTATTAGAAATCACGTAACTCATCCATTTATAATTCACATTGTAAAGGAAAGAGCCAAGTGTTTATGGAAAGGTTATATTTAGAACATTTATCAAAAATTTATACAATATTTTATCTATACTGCCACATTAAATCCAATTTACCTTCTCTTTCTTCCAATTTCATATACTTTGATGCATAAAGTACATAAAATCCATCGTAGTGGCTGAAGACTGGAGAACAATGAATAGTTCGCAAAAATAGTGCTGCTTATTGCACGGGATATCATTTCATGGACAGTTCTCCATATTTGTATTGATTATTATTGCACCTGAGAATACCATCTCTCAAGCCAAAGCGTAATTTCGTTAGAATTATTTATTTATAGCTATAATCTTAGAATCAGAATTTTTCAGGCTATCGCTCTATTGCAAAATGTTCAATAAATGCTGGGAATATAATCGTTTTCGCAAGTATATAGTTTTTTTTAAATGGAAGAATATGGGCAGCATTAGCGTTAATCTTGCTAAAATCATTTAAACAGTAGTCACATCAGTAAAGATTTACCTTTTTTGATAATAATGCTATCCTGAGAATTTAATTAAGCCGAATTTGTATTAGAGCACGCACCACTCTTCGTAAACGCCCGAACGACGCGCCCAGCTGAGACTCAAAGTGACCCTCATCGTCCGCAAAGGGATATAATCACTAAAAACTGACAAAAAGCCTATAAAAATCTCTAATATCGACTATCTATTAACGTCGGCATGCTCCAGTAATTCCTTATTTTCATCCTTGAGCCAACTCAAGGTTATATTATTTCTTTATCCAACAGTTGACGTTTCGGCAGTTCCTCCTCTTCAGAGCTTGGAAAAAGAAAGAAAAAATCTGGCAACCTGTACGTCCACGTTCTGAAAAGGCTATCAGCCGAAATTTTAGCTGCTGAGTTAAGAAATAATATAACATCTCGTGTTTGGCTCAAAAAAGAAAATCCAGAAAAAGCTTTATGTTTCAAAAGCACGGACTGGCTAAAAGATTTTCCCTCGCACATGAAACTAAAAGCCAGAGCCGCATTTTTTAGTTTTCCGCAGCGTGGAACAATAAATAATTCTAATACAAAGATAAGCCGATAAATTGGAATAAATTTTACCGCAGTGCTGACCAATTTACAGATTCATCATGATTGTGTCCCACTTTCGGCTCTCTCAAATCGGGATCAAAGAGGTACCTGCAGCAAAGCCAACGGTAAATAATCGTTTCTTCCAACAGCGGGGCGCAGTGGTTCGCCCACCATAACGCTGTCTCATTCACATATCAATCACAATACACTATTTCCAGATGGTTGTTGTCGCTCCTTACAAGCAAACGAACAAACAAACATAAGCTTGCTAAATGTGTACTGGGATACTAATGTGAATGAGCAAGGCGAAGAATCGCCATTCAGATGATATTCATTTGCGGGAAGTCTTAGTAACCTTCTATCAATGAAACATTCTAGCTGGACATGTTATGAATAAGAATGTGTATCGCGAAGCGTTCGTTACAATTTTATTGTGATTGGGAACTCTGATCGTTTAAAACTATCAATAATAATGAAATACTCATTGTAACCTTACACTATCACTCAGCATTGGAAAGAGCGACTTGAAGTTAGCACAGACATTAGGCAATTTATTTTCATGAGGTATTCGTGAAGAGTCGATGTGAGCTTGTGAATGTGCATTCTGCTCTCAGATTGTCAATTCTTTGGTGACTTTGCCATACTTCACATCAGACCGCAATCGAATAACACTCTTTAATCTCAAAATAAAAACGGTTCACACATGTTAGAGCATAAAAAATCATACATATTTTTCGTCCAATCAATGTTTGACAAGCTGTAGGTCATATGTAACCATATGATTTTTCGTCCAATCAATGTTTGACAAGCTGTGAGGTCATATGTAACCATATGCCGTATCCATGTATGATGAACTCAATACAGCTTCCTATTTTTACAGTAGGATCTGAATGTGGCCTAAAAAATCATCACCGCTGTGCTTTTGCTCCTTCTGCACACTTTATGATGAACATATTATGGAATTCACGCTTTCTTGAACGATTTACATTCAAGACCTTATCCTACTTTAGTGCCTGCTGTTTCGTAACAGTTGAAGATGCCAGTTTCTGATGGCGACTTGACATTGAGCAACTCTTATAGTTTTAGGTTAATGAACGCCTAACAAATCAAGTAGATGAATGGATTATATGGTTTCTAAACTCTATGCAGTCATGGAGATTGGGTTAATATCAATCGTTCTGTTTCAAACTAAAACTTGCATTATACCCAATAATGTGGGGTGTTGTGCAAAAAACATATTACATATTATTAAACATATTGGGTATATCACAAGGTCATACCACCGCAACTGGCTGTCAGATAAAAAGAATTCTGATTGATTATCGATACTCAATACCTGTCAGCACAAGTTGGTTCAATGCCGATGGCGGCTGCCCCGCCAGACCTTCGACGGTTGGCTGTTGACAGGTAACGCTTTGTTAGCGTAGAAAGAGTGCTGTGCAAAACAAGCGTCGGTGGTGCAACGCTTAGCATACGCTCGCGGAAAGAGTGAGATCTGGGTTCAAATCCCGGCTGACGCAAATGTTTTTCACAGCATTCCACATTATTGAGTGTATTACAAGATCTTAGCACCGCAAGTGGCGGTCAGATAATAAGAATTCTGACTGAGTGTCGAAGCTTGCATTGTTTACGTACAAACAGCACTTATGTTAGAGCATCAGTCAATATTGCTTCAGTTCACATAAACTTATTGGACGACCCCATAATACGGTCATCTCAGAGCTTCTCATAATGCATGAGTATGAACTGAATATACAAAGCTGTCAAATCAACATTTAGAATTTGACATTTTAAGATCCTTTTTGATGTACACCACTATGTGTTATCGAAAAACGTATTATATTACGTATTTATATCTCCATGTCCTCCATTTACGTGTATGTGTGTATGTGTGTGTGTGTGTGTGTGTGTGTGTGTGTGTGGTGTGTGTGTGTGTGTGTGTGTGTGTGTGTGTGTGTGTGTGTGTGTGTGTGTGTATGTGTGTGTGAGTGTGTGTGTGTGTTTTAGGAAGCTTGTCTACAGTCCCACTTCACATTTTAATTGGTCATTGGCAATCGTTTTTCAACATGTTTGCAGAACAGTTTATAATAAGATCTTCCAAAGCTCTTTATGATCAAGCAAAGCAGGCGGATCGCTAGATGATGACGAGATCAAAGGTGATTTGTTGAGCAATTTGTGGCTTCATGAAGTTGTCTCTTGATTGACAATACTCGATTCAGATGTGCCAGTTTATATCCAAAGCAGGTCAGCTTCGGCCGAAGTCTGTACTACGATTATAGCTAACTTAATCGTCACCAATGATCCAAATTTCGCAGACTGAGTCTATTGTATTTGTGTGAAGGATTATATAAATTGTGAAGAGACAGTAACCTTACCATCCAATCGACTATGGTGGAAACTTGCTTGAAAATTCAACATAAACCAAAACTTAGTCGACCATTTTGGGGCCTCGATTAAAAATTCATGCATCCTGACAGCAGATTTTAAGCCTTTAATGAGGTCTGTTTTGGCATTTATAAAGGGATAGACACGTGTTCGCTTTAAACCTCATCAATAGCGTGTTGTCTTTCGTTGACAATTCTTCGGAGATATACTCCTATACAAGGGCACATGTTGCGCAACTGTTACAGGAGCTCTGCTTCGCATACGAGGTTAATGGTTCGATACCGCCCTCATGGCTCACCAAGCCATCCATCCCTCCGGGGTCAGTAATCTGGTGCCAGACTGGTCTCAGACTTGTCTAGGAGATCAAGCAGTGCTGACTCGGTCGTGTTTCTGTTCAAAAAGGAAGACCTTTACGACATAGGCAATTATCGCCCAATCTGCTTGGTGTCTGTTGTCTATAAACTCTTTACTCGAGTCATCTAAACAGGATTGACAGAACATTGGACGAAGGAACAGCCATGCGAACAAGCAGGGTTCAGAAAAGGATTTATTGCCATCTACCACATCCACACATTACAAGACTCATTCAAGTTTCACGAGAGTACGAACAACCACTCTGTCTCACTTTCATCGATCTGAAGAAAGCCTATGATTTAGTGGAAACAGAAGAGGTTATAGATGCTCTGGATAACCAGGGCATCCCTACTCGGTATATAATGATCCTTCGTGAGCTTTATAAAGTTTTCACGACTAAAATATCGCCATTGTACAACAATACGGATCCATAGACGTAGGAAGAGGGGTTTGACAAGGCGATACAATTTTGCTAAAACTATTCTTTTGCCACCCTACAAAACGTCATGCGAGCATTAGAATGGGACGATATGGGACGACGAGTGAAAATTGACGGTCGACAATTGAACCATCTTCGCTTTGCTGACGATATCGTTCTCATAACACCAAACATCAGCAAAGCGGAACGAATGTTGACCGATTTCGATAAAGCCTGTGGAAAGATAGGTCTTCAACCAAATCTAACGCAAACGATGTTATGAGAAACGGATGGGTTTTGAATGCCCCATTCACGCTCAACGGAACGACAGTCTCTGGATGCTCCAGTTACGTCTATCTAGATCGTGAAATCAACATGATGAACGACCTAGCTCCAGAGTTGAGCAGGAGGAAACGAGCGGCTTGGGAAAGTTTAAGAGCATCGAAGATGTAGTGAAGAGGACAAAGAACATACGACTCCGTGCCCACCTTTTCGACTCGACAATTATCCCTGCCCTGACGTATGCAGCAGAAACCTGGTCGCTACGTAAGCAGGATGAAAGATCACTTGGCGTCATTGAACGCGCAGTCGAAAGGTCGATGTTAGGAGTATCCCATATCTTGCAAATGAGAGAAAGGATCCGAAGTTCCGACCTACGTCAACGATCGAAAATCAGGGACGCCGTTCTACACGCCAGGATATCGAAAATGAGGAGGGCCGGACACGTTATGTGCTTCAACGACAACCGATGTACGAGAGCCGTTACCGACTGGATTCCTCGGGACATCAAGAGCTCTACGCGAAGACCACCGAACCGTTGGTCCGATTTCCTTACGAAAGCTATAGAAGAAAGATTTGATGGTCAGCGAATCCCTAGAGCGAGGAGGACCCACTGGGCTAGATCGCCATATAGGGTGTGTGACGATACATTAGTCCACTAGATTGCACAGTTTGTACGACTGAACTAATATTAGTTGATACTAATAACAGCTATGATATGTACGTCTAGGCTCTGACGAAAGGCGTTGCCGCCGAAACGTTAGCCGTCTAATTTTGAGGAAAAAGAAGTACCAACCTTGTGCAAGTTTTAATTAAAGAAAAGGACATTTCGTAAGAAAATGGAAACTAATAATCATGTGAGTTGATTATTCAAAGTTTAAGTTTGATACAAAAATGAGAAGGTTATGGGAGCATAAGCTATTGATTAAATCTAATGAATGATAGAATTGAGAACGATAAGCTGGTAACTGTATTTTACCTCATGAAGTGAAGAAGCAAGAAGCAAACGTTGAATTTAAATAGGATAAGCTATACTGGAAATTACTAGAATATTGTGGATGCAAGAGAATTAATACATTAACATAGGATAAGATTTTCCAAAAAGTCTATGATGCTTCATGAGATGAGGAAAGAGACTATGTTGACGATAAGAGCAGCGCTTTGCATCGCCTGTCGCATGACTGTGGTAATATCCTTAGGTACGATGTCTGAGGAATTGGTTTGTTAGCGTAGAACAATAAAACATGCAATATACATGTATTTGAATATCGATTGATTGTGTTAGTATGCACCGTAACATGCTTGATTAGAGGGTATTCGGTGAATAAGTCTTTCTAGATAACTTAGAGAATTGAGTGATGAGCAAAAACACGGCCTCAGGCGGAAAGCGAACCCGCGTTTTATCCAATCCGGAGACGCATGCTCTACCACCACACCACCGAGGCACAATTGCCCGACCACTCATTCTTCACCATCTCTATGTTAGCTCGAAAAAAACTATAATAGCTCAAAAAGTGGAAATTCAAGTAGTGAACCTGGGTTGCAAAGACCCTTCGTAGTACGTTCTGCTATGCTAACAAAAAAAAAATAACGTCTTGCTTTTGGAGTGTGTTCCTTCAAATTACAGTAGTTTTTCTTGGTGATGTAAAGAAAAATTTGATTCTAAGCAAACTTTGCCGTTGTAATAGAGTAAGTTATCATTGGAAGGACTTTCATGGACGTCTTTTCAGTGGGCAAAGCGTTATGGTCGCCTAAGTATATCCACTTTTCAATACAGATTTGTATTAAATGTATTTGCCCTGTGTAGAATGTGTTCGTTTCCCTTGCCTTTTTTATCGAACTAAGTTTTTTCACTACACTGCCGATAATCATTCGATAGCTGGGGAATTACTAATCTCAATACTGAGTCTAGTTCGTGAACATACTTTCATGCCGTGTCCTGGCAACGAAAGGAAGATTATGCTCAGATTTTGGAGTATTAAGCACTTGTTTTGATCCTCACAACAAGTTTTGTAGTATTATATAGTAAGACTTTGAATCTAGCAATTTTCGTAGCTACGGAGAGACTGTATAAAACTAAAGGGACTTCTACACACGCATTAATGAAGAACAAGCTCAGTTGCCCTGAAAATTCCCAATTTTTCAATAAGAAAGCAGAGTACATGGAAAAAAATACAAGGGATACGCATTTTTCAGCACATGCTCATATTCAGAACCCACTCGATAGAGTTGCAAGTGTAATATACAAGATAGTAAAACTATTCATAGCACTCCATCTCATCGACTGTTTTCAAACCTCGCTTGAAACATTCAATATAGCCTGTTAACATGTTTGAAGTATTTTCGAAGTCGTCACATGAGAGCCACACGTACGTTTCAGCGGTGTCGCCCGATTTATTAGTGCCCCACGCCCCACAATGAACTCTACGATGTAGCAGTGATGGGGAGACCTTATGGTCATAACACGTGACACTGGGTTATCATCATTTTTGGATGGATTTCTATATTCACTTCTAGCCATTATCCATCGATTGAAAAAATGGCGGTAACACAATATCACGTATTATCGCCATAACGTCTCCCATCCCCGCTATAAAGTATTGTTTAGTGTGGGACATGGGTCACTGATGAAGTGGGTGACACCGCCAACACGTACATATGACTCTGACGTGACAATCTCGAAAAGGCTTCGATCATTCTCACAGACTATATTGAATGTTCATAACGAGATTTCAGAAGAGTCGGTAGATAATATCTGCTTGTCTACTATCAGCCGTGATTCGTCAAGTCAAAAAATGGTGATGACACAATATCACATATTGTCACACATAGTGTCGCCTCATCGCTGTAGTAAAGTATGCAAGAAGTCACTGTGGGCGAGGACCACTGCTGAAGCAGGCGACACCGCCAAACGTAAGTATAGCTCTGACGTAGCAACCTCGTAAGGGCTTGCAACCCTCTCAAAGACTATACTAGGTAATCGTAGTCTTTGAATCAAAGTCTGTTCTTAATCTCCATAAGGTTCCAACTTCAGACGTACACTGATAGTTCAAAGTTGAAGACAGTCATCTATGGGTTGACATCGTATGCAGTGTGCAGCATTATTTTGACGGATTATTATTCTCCTGTAAGATCCACTCACAGTGATGGCTTCGAGGTGATGTACGGAATGAAGTCATGTTGAAACTGAGAGACCTATATCGTAATCTTTGATTGCGTAAGAGCAAATGGTGATTTAAAAAGTACTCGACGATCAATCCATTACTGGCTATTTGAAGGTTATCTCTACCAATAAATAAAGGCAAAATGCTCTTGATATGAAAGATAAATGCAGAATAAAATTTTTTTTGTACTCATATTGTTTTGAATTCGAAAATGCGGCGTCTCAAGGAAAACAGAGGAGCTGTTTCTATATTACAGAGATGAATAATGTTCATAATTAAGTAAAAGTGAATCAATAAGAGTTAAACATAGCTCGTTTCAAAGTTTCGTTACGCCAGTGGCAAAAGTACATTCTGATGGTAACTCTCACCTCGCCAATTTCACACGCTTTACTAGCCGCCTTAGATCGTAGGGAAGGGGAGGCGCAGAGTGTTGAGATCCAACAAAGTGAAATTTTGTCCGCGTCTTTATTCACTTTGCCATGTCTTACCATTCTGCGTCTCCTCATTCCCACGACCTTAGGCGGCTATTGAGATGTCTGGCATTGACAAGGTGAGCTCTTAATAGATTACCAAAAAAAAAGTATGCCACTGGTGAAACAAGGAATCGAAAACGGCTAATTCAATCTCTTTGAATAGCAAGTTATCAAAATATTGGTAAAATGGCGTCGCACTGCGATGTACAGTGTCACTGTTGACGGCAGTTCAATTTGTGGTTGCACTGTCTTGTTTCAACCAAGAATAACCTTAACAAAGTCTTTTTTCGGTTGGAAGAACAAAACTGATTTATGGCACCGACTGTTTTTTGAAACCTTGCAATAAATATTCAAGATAATTCCAAAAAAAAGGATACTCTAAGCCTAAGCGAGGTTGGTGCGTCAGGGCCATACACCAATGTTTCGGAGGTCTCGCCCTTCTCGTCAGTGATCCACGCCCCATACTAAGCCCTGCATTGTAGCAAGGAGAGAGACGTATGTGGTGACAGCACAGTATACAATGGCTAAGGTTTAATGTGGGCGTGGGCCACTGACGAGGAGGGTGAGACCCCTGAATACAGGTGTATGGCCGTAATGTGTCCACTTCGCTTAGTTGAGCATTCTCTTTTTTGAAGTGTTTTCTATCATATAACACTATTTGCTGAGTATTAAATCTTCTTTAGTGTTAAAAATCTAAATTTTACTGGAAAGTTACTACATTGCCACTGTAACGGTCCGTGTTCGCCGCGCCATTCCCTCTCCTGTTCCGCAAGAATCACGGCTGTTTCCAGCTTGCTAATATATACCAGGTAAATGCGATGGCGATGAATTGTGTTAGACTTTCTTCAATCAACTGTATTACCTGTCGTCCCAATGGTTGTCGAGTGAGTAAGCGAGCACCAGCAAGGGTTCAGTTTTTTCCTATTACGTGCAGAAGTAGTCCAATAGCTCACTCCTCCACTGCATATGAAATTAAGAACGCAGCATTTTATTAGCTTGAATAGTTACATAGAGGGAGGAAATGACCACATTATAACATATTTTCGGTGTTAAAGAGGTATAATTTAGAACTATTCTGAATTTCTTACGTGCATGTTCGCTCTGAGCATGTGAATTGAAGTGACCTCTAGCTCAGACTAGACTTTCAACCTATGTGAGCTTCGATTCATCAAGTTATGTGAATGGCGCATAAATAACCTCACTGCCCAAAACACTGAAATTGAGAAGAGACTTGACTGTTTTCTGAATGGAGTGAAGTGAGTTCATGGACATTTCATTGGGATTATAGATTGTTTGCGTATTCCGACTGGAGAGAAAGCATCAAAGTTGTCGATGTATTAGCCTCTGCAGATTAAAACGTGTACCAGCAGAATTTTTCCATTTTCGAAGAAGAGTTTGTGAGAACAAAGTAAATTGTCTAACAATGCTCAAACTAGGTTGATAACCATCTTTCAGATTCTTAGTAATAGTAGTATGAGGATAAAGTGAGGGACATGATCACAGTTGATATTACTGTCAAGTACTATTTCCAAACACGACAAGATTGTGACAAACGCTAGCACTGCATATCTTTCATTTGCTGCTTTTCCGCTTACAGTGCGGACGGAATATAGCAGTGCGGGGCAGATCAAGGTATTATCGTCTGATTTCGTTATAAATGCAATGTTTGTATGTGAGCAACATGCGCTTTTGCCTTGGATAGAGGAGATAGCGTGGATTTAAGCATTTTGGCCAGGACCATGTCTGAAACTGTGTCGTTTTCTCCATTTGTTTATACATTGGTTGTTTCATAATTTTTCAACTGATGTTTTATCACATTTTCCAATTCCAAATCAGGTCATTGCCACAAGGATGATGTATATCGAAAAACTATGTTTGTAACATTAGTCGAAGGTACAATACTACGTCTAGCAGGTTGCTAAGATATTAGGCCAATATACTATCTTCGAGACTCGTCAGCCCAATCAAAGCCCAAGTACCATATTTAGAAGATTGTGCTATCGGTTTTTGGGATCAGCAGGGCTCTGCACTTCTGGGATTTGTTCGACAACAAGCAGACAATCAGTGTCAACGTCTACGCAGAACAATTTAGGAAACTGGATACAGCGGTAGGAAAGAGTTACTCAAAAGAACTCAGTGGCGTCCTCCTTCAGAAGAACACTCAGCCTCACTTTGCAAAGTCGACTCTCACATCTTGGAGAAAAGAGATTGAACCACGGTAATCCATCCATCACGCAGCCCTGATATTGCTCCATTGAATTATTTCTTCCGCCCCCTAAAACAACAAAAGAAATTTATGGGAGAATGAAGTTTAAAACTACAGCCATCTCAAAGCGACCTCTCTGACTTCGTTCATAGCCAACCTCATTTTTTCTGGGAAGAAAACGTCATCCACGCTTTGCTCACCAAAATTATTGGACATGATTGATCATGACTGTGATTATAATGCTACTTAACTGATTTTTTTGAATAAATTTTTTGGCACTTTATTATCTGCCTTCAGAGTGTTTTCTCATGTGTGGATCCCAGTGTTTCTAATGGGTTGGGGGAAAAAGTTCTGAGAAAATGCTTATAAAACATTTATTTATGCACCTATTACACCCGAACAAAGACAAAACTAATATTGAAAGTACTTTCCTTTGATTTCAAGCACATCCTGCCACTTTTCCGGCAAAAGATCGATTCCGAAAACAGATGATCAGCCAGCATCTGAGATGTCAAAAAGATACTTTCTTCAATCGCTTCAAGTACAGCCGCACTTTCTCACAACTTTTTCCCAACCTATTAGCAATCAATCATTTTCTTGTTTTCTTCTTGAACGTCGTAGAATACTGATTGAACGCATTTTCTCGCAATCTCGAGGATAGCTTGACTGTGGTGTTTTAAGAGTCCGCTGGTGACCGCCAGAAAGTGTTGTGGATGGGGTCTCCACGACGCCGTGACGAGCATCGGAACCACTTGACCACGACTCCCTCATTTAGCATACGATGATGAAATGCTAGATGAAAAAACTATCAGAAACGATTCTTTGTTAACCACAAAACAATAGCCATTGTGGTCAGGCGATTGGATCAAATTATTAAGGAACACTTATGCCCAATGGTTTGTTTCTCAAAATGTGTAGAAGAGGCACAAAGCACAACGGTGCCAATTTAGACCGTAGTCACGATCTCGCACCGGAAATAACAAAGAATCAATAAGCGCTTTTGCACAGAATTCAGAAACTCTAGTGCTTAGATTTACTACAAAAGTCAAAACTATGGATGAGGTGGCTGCAAAATTATAAAATAGGGTGGATGTTTCACTGTTACAGCTGTCTTTATTCAACCTGTATCTCCAATTAGATTTATGTGATTGTATGTCCTTAATATACCTCCTCATGTGAATAGCACATGGGTAGCCTCGTTGCTTATAAGGCATGAATGAGGACAGGAAAGACATAAGCGTTCCTCCACAAGATTGAAGTGTGTGTACGAACTTTTCATTATGATTGTAGGCCGTTTATAGGACACCACTACATAAGAATACAGGAACGTTGTCAAAATGCTAATCACTGAAAGGTGAAGTTCGTTTACTAAACTCGTTGAAACTCATTAGTAGAGTGTAAGAACACAATAAAACATCTATCGACGAAAAAGATGATTGAATATCGATATTCCATATGCCTTGTATAAATTTAAGCAAAGCAGCAAATTTGCTCAATACTGATTTCCTCTCAACCAATACTTTTGATTATTGTAAAAAGATTATCAAATGACATCAATATATTATGTCAGTATCATAAGTAACAAGAAATATTAGCAAATGTGAGATCCTTCGTCTTTTGCATCCATATTCATGATGAACACATTCTGTGAGCCCATGCTTACTTGTTCAATCGCTTTTGAGAGATTATGGCAGTCCCCTGCAAACAATCCACTTTTTCAATCTCTGGCTACGTATGAGACAGTACTGGAGCGTGGAAGTCATCACGTCCAGTTCTTAAGCGAAAAAATGAGGCTACATACCATTGGTTGTGCTGTTGGCGTCCTCTCAATACCGATTTGAGAGAGTCGAAAGTGATACACAACAATGATGAAGCTGAAAATTAGCCACTTCTGAATAAAGTTTATCTCACAGATCACTTTGCATTATTGATCAAAATAAATTTCTGACGTGGCGTAAAGATGCGTGTCTGCAACGTAAAGATTGTTAACTTCTTTGATTTTCTCAGTCCAACATTTGAGAAAATGTAGCAAAAGCAACGTGGTTATTCATACGCTACTTAAGACCGAGTTTCTAGTCTTTCTATTTTCTACTCTTCAAAACAAACAAAATTCTATGCCAGTTTTATTGATTACAAGCGACTTCTTTCCTATAGCCATCACTAGTGAGAAAATTTGCGCATACAAAAGTCTCCCTTGCAAGTGAAAAATTATAACGAGAGATATCAAAAGCCATATCATTTTGTCGAGAAACTGTAGCATAGGTAAAATCATAAAGAAAACATATTTTTCTTGGGACACTTTCAATTCCAATGAACCTAAACTTTTGTTTAGGCGTAACTCTCTAAAGAGTGATATATGTCTCTTGGTATAGTTGCCCACAATGGTTCAAATGAGACTTATATTACATTTACCTATCCAGGGCGTGATACATTTCCGTTGACAATGTTTTACCAAAAAGTATCGCCCATTTGTTTTTTAATTTCAGACCAACATAGTAGATACTAATTTGTAGATATATAAGTAGCACGTTTTGCTACACCGTCTGCAATAAGCGTCAGAAAAGGGCGGATTCTAGACTATCTCCGAAACATTCCGATGTTACTTATGCTCCTTACCTGTTTCAAGGAACGCACTTCCATTTCCTGTCTTCTTCGTTGATAAACACTTGAATAGGTATCAGATGCATCATGAAACATCAGATTAAGGTTTTATATTTATAGTAATTTAAAAACATTCATCCAATGCTGATTCGATTTGTCGTAAACTAGTTCTTTTATAGAAAAGTTTCAGGGAGTAAGTTCCTGATCCTACTGAAAACTCGGCAATTTCTTCGTGAAAACTCACTTTATTTTGTGCTCTTACTAGGCATAAGATTTACTTCAATACCAAAGTTTCCATCACATGGTGATGACAGGCAGCAAATGTTAGCAGTTACTTAATGTAGAATTGAAGAAGGAAACATCAAACTCGTGTCGCTTAAATGTAAAAATCTTTTGAAGTACGAACTTCCCTTTGTACCCTGTGAAGTGGAACAAAGCCTTTCACCATTTATAGAGCGTCAACTATCAAAAACCATGTATCACCGTGTTCAACTAGTCTTTCAGTTCAGAGAAAAGATCATGTTGACGCTAGAGGAATGTCGATTTTTAAAGTGTTCCTGCACAGTGGACAAGATTGCGACGATGGCGAACATGTCGGTGACATTGTTGCTAAAAGACCAGAGTATATTGAGTGGACGTTGCAAAAGAGAAGCAGCCGATGAGATCTTACGAACAAGTGCTACAGCAATTTTTTTTATTCAGTTGATGATTTCTTTCTCCTATGATTAACTTTGCATAAGCCAACTGATTCTTATACTCGATGACATTATCTACGTGTTCATATGTCTTCTTTACTTCAGCATAGGCTGCTTAAGTTTCTAGCAGATTTATTTGGCATTATAAAATGGAAATAAAAAGGCTGTGCCTGTAAAACGGTGGAACAAAGCTTCTTCTAGGTTCTTTCTGAATATGAGGGAACAAATGAAAAACCGGCATCATTTGGTGAAGAAGAGGTTTTGATAGGAGTGTTGGCAACCAATCAAAAGCTGAGACTTCAGTCTATCGTTCCACTTTGCCAGTTTTTTGAAAGAGCCTTTTTGACATTGCTACAGGAGGAAATTTCTTACGTAAAAGGCGCTTATATTTCTTCCGGACAGGGTTTACCATTTGAACTATTAGTAATCATTCGATGGCATAATCGTTTTTGATGCAAACGATGTGCTTAAATCCTAAAAAGAGTTTCTCTGAAACACAGCAGGCAAAATAAGTTGGGTTGCCAAATGCGAGAAGTGGCCGTTGGTCACTCACGACCGCCCGTCGGAGGTGTCCACATGAATAGCTGCTGACACAATGATTGACTGATTTTTTAACATGAAGGTGCATTGTCAAAGCGTATGAACTGTGGAGGGAATCTTTGGTTTCACAGTCATTTGTTCGATGTGGAGATGACACTCCACATGTGCAACCCTCACTGCGATAGATCACTTGGGCTGCACGGTGATATGGGAGGTTGGTCGAGCCTCCTAATCTCCATTGCAGTCTCTAGTATTGACGCATGATGATACCTTCGAGTCACTGTTGGAGGCAATTAGGAAGTTTGGCCTCCTAAGTTCAGACAAAGAGTTCATAATGATGATTATTCCTACGAATTTTTGATGTCTGATTTCATGGCAAAATTAAACTATTTGAAGTTCTTCTGTAGCAGGGTCATATGTTTTACGTAATGCTGATGTTTTTCGATCCTGTGAACGCGTACAGAAGCATCTCGTCAGCAGAGTCTTGTGTCAGCAGTCACATGGCCGTCACATCCACTGCGACGTGAATGGTGGCGGCCTCTCGATTAGCATCCCCTGGGCGTCTGGAGCGCAGCTGGTCCTTAAAGTTGGTGTTGCTGGCGCGAAACTCAGCAAGGAACAGAAACACTGTTTCTCTGTACGCAAATCCTTGAGCCTTTTGCCCGATGATGTTCTCAAAGACGGTCTGTGCATCATATCCGCGTTTGTACTCATACAGCAGCAAATTGCGATAAAGGCTTCGTTGAGCGGCCATGATGAGGGAAGTATGAGCAAATCTGCTAACAAAAGGAAGCTCGGAAAATTCTGCACAACGTGATATTGATTTACTGCCTGAAGGACGGCAGAGATGTGTTTGAGTTGATGGCGCGTACTTTGAATAGTGTTCTCAATCAATTTTGCTTATTTCTGGTTTACAAAATTTGGTTTTTTTGCTCTAGCGCGAAAACTTATGAAAGGACTCAATGATATTACTGTGAATCTTTTTATTGGAAAAAACAGTTCTATTGAATGCAAGATAACAAAACATACTCGAAAAAAAAAACGATACTGTATGGCAGAATCCTAGCATCGAGCAGACCAAAACTATGAAAGAAATGTTTCTGACGATAAGTAGTCTGGGAACTTGTCGAGAAAGTGTGAAAGCGTTGCTCTGTCCAAGGAAATAGCGAGGTGAGAGTAGATGCTCACCCGCGAGAGCATGAGATTCACCATACTGAGCAATTTGGAGATCGATTCAGTCGACAGTTCGCTTTCACTGAAAGTTATGAGGTTTGTCCATTTTTTTACGTCTTGATGAACGTGATGCGCTTCTTGTTGAAATGTTATCAAATAAATAACTCAACAGTAACACCTTCGGCTCTACCTAGAAAAAAAGCCGATTACTGTGTACCGTTTTTCATATTATTCTTAAGGGTTTCATCATAATTTTGGAGAGACCCAAGATCCGTTTTTAGACTGAGCGTAAGGCTTCAATAATGTTGAGTGATGTTCAAAACCTTTAAAGTCAGATGGAATTCGCACCCGCATCCCACTCATCCTGGAAGTGCGTGCTAGGCAATTGCTCAACCAACGCTCACATTCTGCCCCCCACTCTTTCTGCCACACATGGCATCGACCTGTCAGCAAGCAACCGTCAACTGTTTGGTCTGGCAAACATATATCGGCTTCAAAACCAGTCATCCTGACAGATGATGAATTTAAGTCATACCTGATTACACACATGTCTAACTTCAATCAGTTTAACTGGGTTTGAAGTCGATATGTGCTTGGCAGACCAAAATCTTGACGGTTGCTTCCTGACAGATGGATGCTTAATGTCGCAGATATAGCAGAATGAGAGCGGGTAGTGTAACTAGTTAGCACACGACCCGGAAGAAATTTGATTCTCGTCTGATTTGGGAATTTTTCCAATTATTCAACATTATTGGATTTATTATATAGCATTATATCAAAGCTAAATGGGTTAAATAAAAGGCTTCATTTGATTATGTGTAAACATAAGAGACTTCAGAGAAACGTTGAAGCACTGCAGTTTAATGATATTTCGCTTCTCCGTTTATCCGCACTCTGTCGACCATTTGACAAAACGCGTTATCCAATTGGCGTTAGAGTTGTGGTAATCAATTGATAGTTTGAATCACGGCAATTCTAATGACGTGTTTTCTGTCTTGAAAAGTCGTATAGTCGCACTGCAGCAGTAAAAATATTACAACATAATTCACACCCAAGCATGTTTCGCTGAGCAAAACTTTTTGTTCAAACTTTGAATAGTATTCGACATTTGAATCTCGAGGATTTTGACCCTTTCAGGACCACCAAATTTAATCGCTACGCGCAGTGCAAATCGTAGCTGGTGCGCGATTTTTGTTATTTGATTAACGTTTTTCACCGTTTTGGGAAATAAATGTAAGCATTCCTGTAATTATAGCTTTATATGATAGCTTACGGTTTTCTCTACACACTCGCATGCTCTTGGTGGGATTATAACGTTTGTGTTTGGCTAAAATTTCTCTTTCACTGCGCAATTACAAAGATGTTGGCATTCTGCCGGTTGTAATAACTTGCACAATGAATCTAATAATATAAATCTATAACTTTTATACATTTATCACACACAATACTTAAGACTTGTAATTGTGGCTTAAAATGGGAACATAATGAATAGTTTGTCTAAAATGATGTTACAAAATGCATGCTGGTGCTAGGCCATTGATAAGAGAGCATGAAAAACCCTTTTTGGACCAAGCTCTGATAGGTGGAGAAAGCTTTTCACCTAGAGTTTTAGTAATCATTCGATAGCTCAAATCCTGTTAAGGTGCTTGGATTTTGAAAGAAATCATTTTAGCGTGCTGCAACAGCGAAAATAAGACCGTATTTCACACGGGGTATCCTTGTTTGCTCGGCTAGAGTTTGTATTGCATCCCTTAACATATCTGGATGGCTCTCCGTTCAAAGTTTAGGGCTTTCCAAGACATAATCTTTCTTTCAAAATTTCCTCTATAGGCAAATTTTCCTTCGTTTCGGAGAAATTTTCAAGCTCGACATAATCATAGAAAGACTTCGAATGATCGTTCCATTGGTATTGGCTTTCTATTTTCTTTCTTTATACCAGATAAATATGCTTCGAATTCCAGAGCAATAGTAGCCTTGAGTGCAAAAACGTAATTTTTACGCATTTACGGCTCTCTGTGAAGAACAATCTGAATTAAAATTAGGATTCGAAATTCCTATGACTTTTGCCATCAAATGGCTAAAACATCACTAATTATTTATGGATACCATGCACAGATGCCAGCCTTGCATATAATCAACCTCAGAGGTATGAAGTATTTTTCTTTTCGTTGTTGCTACATCGCATAACAAAGATCTCTATAGGAAACAAGTCTGGTATGAGAATCACCATTTTTCAAGCTATCTAAATATTATTGAACGCTGTAAAAACATCTTGCCAGGCGAAAAAACTAAGGAAACTCGAGTGCAAAACACACTACTCACTCCGCAGGTAAATCGTAGTATTCTCTGTGCTGCTACGGCGCACCGAGAATTTTTTCCAAAAAACAAAACTTAGTGTATGGACTACAAATCTTGATGCTATTGAATGATCACTTTGAATCCCAGTGAAAACTTGTGCTGGCCACGAAAAGCTAGTGTCCCACTGTCGGCATATTTGGTCGCGAAAAGGGAGTTTTACGATACGTGGTTTCTCTTCGTCGCTGCTATAGCGCAATAGAAGGTTTCATCAAAAATTGAGTTTATTTTAAGAATTGCCATCTCTTAAGCTATCGGATAGCTACTAGAACTTTAGTAGAAGAACTTTATATTATGGGAGAGCCAATCAGAAACGTGTGCAAGTTGTCTATACACTCCAAAGAAATAACGTAATTTTTTTCTTAGCTGCTACAGCTACTAAAAATTTTTTCAAAAACCAAGCACACCATCGAAACGATAGTTTTCTCTGCTATCACTTGGCTAGAAGAGCGTATGTGGCGCAGTGGTTAGAGGTGCTCTTCGTCGCACGCGAAGTCAATGGTTCGATCCCGAGCTCATGGCTCACCAAGCCATCCATCCCTCCGGGGTCGGTAAATTGGTGCACACTTGTCTGGGAGGATGGCGGCACTGACTCGATACTGCGGGAGGCCACCACCAGTCATTATAAAGGCCAGGTATGCAATCAATCACCTAAAACGAAGTTAAAAATTAAAGTCGAATGCATGGCGCATCACTGAGAGATTGATCAACGTCGAGAGCTTTATCCTTTATCCTTTTCTCCATTGAATACTAATGAGATATCTGTGCTTGACGAGGATATTATGAAAATGCGCGCGTACCATGAGTGATACACTGTCCCGAAAGAGTTAACCGCATACCTGGTTTTTCAAAAAGACTGTTTAGTGCGCTGTTGCAGCCAACAGAAGATTAAGTTGCGCACTTGGAATGCATTCGCAGCTCGGTATGCGGATGGGAATTTTCAGCTCGTGCTGATCGATCCCATCCATATACCGAAGAAACGACTGTGCTACGAATGCGAAGCCCAATCTTATTTTGGCTGCCACTGCAGTGCATAAAAAAGTCTTTTCAAGAATAAGTTTACGATTGTAAACTGCCGAGATTCAAACTATAGAATAGTTCTTGAAAGTCCAAAGGTAAAGATTTGTTTAGCGAAAAATGATCAAGCATAGAACGAATATTATTTGTACTATAACAACGCAATAAATGGGCCATTTTGAAATTGAGATACATTTTTGAAATTTTTGAAACATAAGATGTCGAATGACAACTGACTCCGGGGAAACACTAAAAAACGAATTTTTTGAGGAGTTGAAATGGGGTCCGGATAACGGAAATGATCCGAAATTTCTTAGACTCTGCTGCAAAAGTCGGGTTGAGAAGCATGATGGGGATCAAAATTTTGGAATTCCTATTGTTAAAAAAATTTAAAAAAATTCCTTCACCCATCACCATCACTCAACTTGCTTGAAAAAAAAATTTCAGACTCTCAAGCACTACAGAGAATTCAAAACTTTCTTGAGCGATAAGATGCTTTGTTAGAGAAGTACTCATTACAGTGGAAGTACTGACTATGATTTTATTGTTTGACAGCATATCATACCACTACCAGAAGGGAGTTTTGCGTCCAGCCATTTCGCTTGTTAATGCTCATGGTCACCCTCCATGTTTACTGGTGAGGAGCAAATATTCAATTATCGTAACCACGGAAAAAATCTAGTTGGTGGGAGTGATAGTTCGACATTACAACCAAACATTCTAACATCCATTAATTCAAGAATTATGATCTCTTCTAGCAGTATCCAATAATGTCGCGTGATATGCATTAATCTGAACATCAGATTGGAAGCGAACTTGTAATTCACCCTTTTCGCGGGTGCCTCTCAACCAGCTGCACTACCACAGCTCCTGTTGAGCTACCACTCTTTCTGCGGCACAAACCACTGGCTATCGCCACCGGGAAATGTGAAACGCAGGATCATCTCTCATCCGAAGTTAAAAGTTTTGTATATCATCTACATAGCATCATAAAAAGGATAAGGATAAAGCTCTCGGCGTTGATCAATCCCTGAGGGATGCGCCTGCATTCGACTTCAATTTTTAAACTTCGTTTGAGGTGATTGAATGCATATCTGGCCTTTACAATGACTCGCGGAGGCCTCCCGCTGAACCGAGTCAGTGCTGCTTATCCTCCCAGACAAGTCTGAGACCTGTCTGGTACCAATTTACCGACCCCAGAGGGATGGATGGCTTGGTGAGCCATGAGCGCGAGATCGAACCATTGACCTCGTGTGCGACGCAGGGCACCTCTAACCACTGCGCCACATGCGCTCCTACGTCGGATTGTCGTTATCTGATTGCAATACATAGCATCATACTACCTTAGAATAGCGGTTGGATACAGAACTAATGTGTTCTTACAATAGATTATCGGAGTGATCCAGAAGAGAAAAGTGAAAACCTTACAATGGCGATGCCGTTTGAGAGGCGGAGCATACTGAATGAGTTGTGCAAGGCCGGATTATAACTATTGGTTAGGAGAGCAGTGCAGCTTGAGACAAACAAGGAATCCTATCTGAAATTCATTGATGTTGGCTATAGTTGTAGCATCTTAACACCAAAGCTCTTATTTGCTCTTCGATATCATCAAAACAGTATGGTCCAATATTTTAGCAGATTAAAGATGATGTGGGAGAACAATTGTCAAAGCTTTTCAGCAGACTGGAGCGCTGTGCACCGACTTTTATATTAACACTGAAGAACATTCACCGAATCGGTTAGATTAGATTACGATAAAGTTAAGAAAGAATTTACTATGAGATACCAAATACATACCAACGAGACACTATAAGCTTAACAAAGAGAGTTAGTGAGAGCAGAATAAACTGTCTATCGAAGCCGATGTTAATCGAATGTCGGTCTTCAAATGTTTAGTGATA